>JASDQU010012243.1:165512-189372 GCA_032191745.1 Picea mariana
CAACTACTTCAGCTACCTCGCATGCAGTTGATGGTGTGATTGGTACTACCCATGCCCAATCACATTCTGTTTCAAACACGACTCCCAAATCGACCTCTTCTAATGTTCAAAATGCTCTGTCTCCTGCCACTCTCGTCGATAAAACTTCTGAGGTGAACATTGTTCAATCTACCCCGACCGGTAAAAATAAATCAAAGAAAGAGAGAGGCAAGAATAAGGAGAGAAAAAATAATAATCAAAATGACCATACTAAAACTCCTCCTATTGAAGATCGGGATAAGTGCAAACCACGCTACCCTTTCCTTATCTGTGGTGATGATCACTACACGAAGGATTGTCCGAGATGTGTCGAGGTAACTAAGTTCCTTCAAGGAACACTGAAACCCTCTACGCCGGCAGTCTTGTCTCAACCCTTCCCATCTCAACAACATGCTTCATTGGTCATCCATGACCAACCATCTACTTCTACGAAATCATATGTTTTGATGTGTATCGGTGATTCTATGAAAGACAACGTTGCACTTACCACTAGAGCTAAAGACTATACTCCATCTAAGGAGAAGGTTGACAATTTACCTCCAGCTTTGGTACAACCCTCTCCACCGAATCCACCTACGAACGTTCCTCTTCATCTCGAAAGACTGAGCCTTGATACAGTTCTACGAACACCCCCGAAAGGTGTCGTTAAGAAATCAGCCTTCAATCCTCATGCTTGTGAGGCCTAGAACTATAGAACTTTCGAAGATCTGGCCCAAGCACCTTCAGCGATGTCTGCCCTTGAAGTCCTTTAGTCTTGTCCTGCACAACGAAGGGATCTGTTGAAAGCTATAGGTAGAATTGATCCAACATATGTGAATTTTATAGTCTTTGACTTGGAAGATCATATTCCAAGGTTACCCCCTCAGCTTGCATTTCAGATACAAGTTGTTGTCGTCGACAAGAATATTTGTCGAACTGTTATTGATGAGGGTGCCTCTACGTGTGTAATGTCTTTTGCTTGTTGGAAAGCCATTGGCTCTCCTCCTTTAAACGAATCACAAAATACTTTGAAATCCTTCAATGGCTCTGGTTTTAATCCTTACAGTGTTCTTCCATCATTGACTGTCACTCTAGAAGGTAAGACAGTCCAAGTTGAAGTGGAAGTTTTCAATGCTCCCCTAGATTACAATCTTCTTCTTGGTCGTAGCTGGATAGATTCTATGCGTGCTGTTCTGTCAACCCTTTTTCGTGTCGTATGATTTCCTTACTAGGGAAAAGTTGTTACAGTTGATCAACTTGCCTTCTTTAATTTTGATACTTGTATTGGCAACATGTCGTTTATAGCTAACACCCCATTGGGTTACGAGAATGTTGGTGTCGGTCTTTTAAAAGACTCTTCGTTAATGGGTACTTTTCCCATTCCACCACCACCCGATATTCCACTCCCGTCAGTTGCTTCTATTAATATGATCTATGTTGTACCTCATGAGCTTCCTGTGTCTTTTGACCCTTGGATAGTCCCTGACCCTAGAGATCATGCTCGCTTCGGCGATGTCATGTCGTTAAGTCCGGTTGAGTCTACTTATCAAGCCATTCAATCGACAATCCTTTCTACATCCTCTCTTGAGGAGTTGTCTCCCGATCCTTTCTGTGTCATCTTTCCTACTGACGAGATGATCATGTCCGTCATGGACAACACCCCTTGGGACGATGGGAATCATCGTTCCATACTGTTTCTGGAACAACACACTCTCGAGAACTACCAACGGATTTCGACTCCGTCGACCATTGTTGTCATATCAACCGTTCCTGGATCTACACATGATGTTTTTTCCGAAGGGAACCTCAGTAATATTTCTCCCACGATTCCGATTGATATATCAGTTAAACCTGGGATAGTTGAAAATGTTCGCATTGGAGCTTCGTGTTCTCTAGATGAGATTGTCACCTATACATATCTATTTAAAGAATTCCGTGACATTTTTTCCTGGAGCTACGAAGAGATGCCAGGTATCGACCCTGTTCCATTGTTATGCATGAGATAAAGACATAACCCAGAGCTAAACCAGTCCGGCAGCGCCTTGGCCCGGTTCATCCACATAAAGCGACAGCTATTAAACTCGAAGTTGAAAATCTTCTCAAAGCCGGTTTTATTTATCCCATGGCTCTGACAGAATGGGTTTCCAACCCTGTAACGATTGATAAGAAAGGTGGTAGTATACGTGTTTGTGTTGATTATAGGGATATTAACAAAGCCTGTCCAAAAGACAACTTTCCAACCCCTTTCGTCGACCAAATTGTCGATGACTGTGCCGGTAGTGAAATCTTTTCTCTCATGGATGGATTCTCTGGCTATAATCAAATTAACATCGCTCCTGAGGACCAACATAAAATGGATTTTATTTGTCCTTGGAGTACTTTTGCCTACAGAAAAATTCCCTTCGGTCTTAAGAACGCGGGTGCGATGTTTCAGCGTGCTATGTATTATGCATTTCATGACATAAAGCATATTGTTCAACCTCATTTGGATGATTTTCCAGCTCATTCTTTATGCCGAGTCGATCACCCGACTCATCTCTGAGCAATTTTTGTTCGTTGGCAGTTCTATCGCATTCGTTTAAATCCTCATAAATGTATTTTCTGCGTAGAATCTGTTCATCTTCTCGATTTCATTATGTCACATCAAGGGATCTGGGTAGATCCTATTAAGGTTGAGGCGATTCTCAATCTTCCTCCTCCTTCCACACTACGTCAGTTACAAAGTTTGCAGGGGAAAGCAAACTTTCTTTGTCATTTCATTCCTAATTACGCTGAGATTACTCGTGGTTTTACACGGCTACTGAAGAAAGGTTCAGACTTTGTCTGGGATATTGCTGCCAACAATGCGTTTGAATCTTTGAAGTTGTCCCTCACAAAAGCTCCCCTTCTCTTCCCTCCTGATTATAGTCGTGATTACTTTCTTTATCTTGTTGCCTCGGAGTATACCAACGGCATGGTTCTCATTCAAGAGGATGATGCACATGACGAACATGTTGTTTATTACTTGAGTCGCAGTATTACATCAACCGAAATCAAGTATCAACATGTAGAAAAATTGGCTTTGGCTACCGTTCAAGCCATTCAACACTTTTGGCATTATATTCTCTCCAGGAAAACTACAGTGATTTCACATTGTAACCCTATGCAACATATTTTGACACGTCAATTGCTAGGGGGCAAGTAATCCAAATGGATTGTCATACTCCAGGAGTTCGACTTGGAATTCGATCGTGCCACGTCGAAGAAATCCTTAGTTTTCTCTGAGTTAATATGTGATTTTCCCCACTCAGCCACGGAAAATGTAGCAGTAGATTCATTACCTGATGAATCGGTTTTCCTTATCAGCACTGATGATATTTAGTATGGAGATATCATTATATATCTCCAGACCTAGACTTTCCGGCCTGATTTGTCTAGTACTAAACGATGTTGTGTCTGTTATCAAGCTCGTTAGTACATTATCGTTGGAGATACTCTTTACCGTCAAGGAATTGACTCTGTGTTTCAACGTTGTTTGACTTTTGACGAAGCCGAGAAAGCCTTGAATGACTGCTATTCTGGAGAATGTGGTGGTCATATGTCGGGGTATGCTACTGCCCAGAAGATCTTGCGTGAAGGATATTTTTGGCCTTCCTTGTTCAATGATTGTATTACTGCTGTTCAGAAGTGCCATGCCTGCCAGACCTACAATCAAAAAATTCGGTCGCATCCTGCTCCCCTTCATCCTGTGGTCTCAGTTGGTCCTTTTGCAAAATGGGGCATTGATTTCATGACATGTCACCCTCACTCGGCCGGGGGGCATGGTTATATTATTGTAGTTGTTGATTACTTTACAAAATGGGTCGAGGCGATGCCAACATTCAATAATACTGGGAAGACTGCATCATTATTTCTTTTCAATTATGTCATAGCTTGTTTTGGTGTTCCTCAAGCTATCGTTACTGATCACAGTAGTCATTTTAGGAATTTTATGATGTCTGAACTTACGGAAAATTTGGGTCTTCGTCATGATAACTCAACACCCTATTATCCGCAAGCCTATGGCCAGGTCGAAGCAATCAATAAGGTCCTTACAACTATGCTTCGACGGATGATAGGAATCCATAAAAACAAGTGGCACACGATGTTGTTTTCAACATTGTGGGCATATCGAACATCTGTTAGATCTGCTACAGGGTTTACGCCTTTTCAATTAGTCTATGGCATGGAAGCCATTCTTCCAATAGAATGTGAGATACCTTCTTTGAAGCTAGTTGTCGAACGCTTACCCAATACTTCCGCTGAAGAAGAATGTCTATTGTATTTGATGCGATTAGACGAGACCCGATGTGATGCCACTCTAATAATAGAAGCCCAAAAGAAATGCGTCAAGGCACAGTATGATAAGCATGTCAAGCCTCGTGTTTTCTCTGAAGGTGATCTTGTTCTTTTGTATGAATAGGATAAATATGTCTTAGGAGCTGGGAAATTTGAACCAATGTGGCGTGGTCCTTACATTGTTCGCCGAGTGTTGGAAAAAGGAGCATATGAGCTGGTTGATTACGATGGTATACCTTTGAGTGAACCCAGGAATGGGTTGTACTTGAAGAAGTACTATGCATAAGTCATTTGTGCACAAGTACTTGTATTTTTATGTATCATACTTTTTGTGTGTTACTTTAGTTTGCTTTTGACGTTATTTGGTCTCTACCCTTACGTGACGTTGTGTTTGATTGCCAGATGTTGGAGTATTCGCTACCTTATATTGGCTTCGCTGATGGTGCTAGCCGTAGTACTCGGAACCTAGCTTCCGCTGCATGGGAAATCTATGCCCCAACAAACGAGCTTATATCTTTATGAGGTGTATGTCTTGGCCGAGCAACCAACAACATTGCAGAGTATAGCGCCGTTATTGAATTATTGGTTGATTCTATCTCTCTCGAAATTTGTCATTTGGTTGTACGACTTGATCACATTGAATATCAGCATATTCCTAGATGTCTTAATACATTAACATATGCTTTAGCTAATTATGTATTGGACAGACATTTGAACCATTTATAAATCAAACACATTACAATTCACACAATGTAAAGTAAATTGGTAGAAGCCGTCTCTATATATATAACGATCAAAAAGAGCTTGTTTTTACAAAGAGTTTGTCCGAAGACCAAAATATCAAAAATGAAAGCTTATAGATTCTACAATGTGACATCATGGATGACGTTCATGGTAACACACAACTGCTCTAGCAACTCTATAGAGAATTTGACCCATAGCTACTGATACCCCTACAGTATGATGTTGACCGCGTCATGGAATCTCTTCCAGATTCATATCTGGAATGTCTGTTGTCAGGCCTTCTAAGTTCTGTTCCATCACCTGGTAATCTTCGGCATATTGTGGTAATACTGTTGCTGCTTCTCCTCATCGCTAGATAGGAGAAGAGCCGGCGGGTCTATATGCTCCAATATCTGTGTTATCGACAAAATTTTGGTGTTAGTCTTCAGATAAATATATAAAACAAAAACATTTAAATACGATAAAAAATCAAAAACATTTAAAAAGAGAAAGTTTGTGTACTTCTTACCGAGGTCTCCCCACTGAGCGTCCTCAGGTAGTGCTAGATCCAGATCTCCTCAGAAATCCAACTCAGCATATGCGTAGTCATCGACCATCAGCATCTGGTTTGTAACCAGTCAAAGAAAATATCGTCATATTTGATGATTGGTCCTGCCACATGCCGGGCCATGAGCCGACACCATCGTAACATCCTCGGATCCCTAGGACCCGGAAAGTCCCACTCAGCCTATAGTCTAAATACAGGCACCCTCTCTAGGAAGAAGGACACTAACAAATATCCATAACCAAATTGCTTCAGTTCTCCCCACCTGCACTTGGTTAGTTATCTTTTGACACTGCGTAACACTACATCAACCCAGTTAAAAACTCGGGGCTCGGTACACTCGATGGTGTACTGGAAATAGATCTGCAATGCCATGTGGGGAGCTAAACTCCTCGCCATATGAGCAATTGTGAAGAGAATAGTGTGGAGATTCAAGTCAGTTACTCCCCAAATTGCCACTTTCCCTTTCTTTCTTTCGGCCTCGGCTACACAGTACTGATTGCAATATTCAGTCATTTTTAACCCGCCTCCTCTGTTGCCGGTTAGACTGACATAGGACCCATGCCTGGATAATCTGGTCAAGAAATATATGTCCTCAATGTCAATAGCTAATGTGTGAGCTCCTACATTGAAAACTTGTTGGTCTGGATCCCACATACGGACTAAATACTCTAGTAATCGGACTTGGGCTCTCATGCCCGGGATATGGAAGTATTTTAAGAGACCACAATCTCTTAAGGCAGCTATGGTCGGAGGATGATTCTCAGCATTTGTGTTATCCTCCTCATGTTCTCGTTCTCGCCATGCAAGCACCATGTTTGTGGCTATTTACCTGCATAAGAAACATATGAAGAGGATTAATGATCTTATTCATGAAATGAATCTTTTCTATTGGCTTAACTTTTCAAAAATATTTGAGTTCTGCGCTACTCGCAGGTGCCATATTATGCATAGTGTGAACTTCTCATAGGTGGCTTAAGGCCCACCTACAAGAACGAGTCATTCTCGCAGGTCCCGTATGGGCCACCTGCGAGAATGCCTCCACGCATATATGGTTCAAAAAACTAACTTACAACAGAACTTTTAACCAATGAAATCAAAATTTTAAACCATGAAAAGATCAGGAATGAAGAACTTACCAAGATGCTGTTGACGGCTCGTCTAATGATCACTCGTAGCTCCCAGAAACCGCCACCGAATTCAGAGGGTAAAATGAGGGTTTTTTGGAACTCAATGTTAAAAATGTAATGATATGGTAAAGTTAGTTATTTACTCATTTTAATTACTTTTTACTATGTCAATTTTGGGTTTTTATGTTTATTTATTATTTAAACCTAACAACTAATGTGAAAATGAGTGTAATGACTTGTAGGTGTGAAACATGGATGATTATGGACAACTTTTTCTCCATTGTGGTATGATTTTGATTGTTTTTTATGGTTTTTACATAAAACCTCGAGCGCCTTATTGTCCATTATTGCGCTTGTAAAAAACCTAAGAACGTGATTGAGCATCGTTTTATCACTTTTTTGAGCTCGCTGTGGTTATACGAAAAAGGAACCCCCTTGGAGTTTTCTTTAATCTCTTTTCAGACTCTCTAAACATGAAAAGATCGCCAAGCGACCTTGGTATTTTCACGCTCGATAAAGTATTTGAAATATGCATCTTTCGAGCGATAGTTTAACCCTTTTTTGGTCTTGTTGGACTACTGTATGAAAAATGAACTGAGAGAGTTCTCTTTTAAGTGTTTTTCCAAACTCTATAATCTTGAAAAACCTTCGAGTTTACTATCTCTGGACTCGTTAAACAAACATTGACAGACCCATGATGGGACTGAACCACTCCTTCTTAGGGTTCGTTAAAAATACTCCGAGGGACTCATCCGAAGGATGAGCTTATATCAACAAGCACATGTGATCCTTTTCAAGCTTGCATAAAAATAAAGAGGTACTTGCCAGAAATGGTGGGGGAAAATTTGTGAAAGGGATATGTTTCATCTTTGTATTGATTGGCAGTAAGTGTCGCTCTTGAACATGACACCCCCTATTCATCATTTGAAGCTGGTTTGGGAAATCCATCTATCTCTCTTTCGATTGATTACAAGTTCTTTCCATGTGTTGTCTTTGATTCAATGCTGCCAAATCATTGGTCATGTCATTCATATGTTCAAGAGAAGTCTGTCTGAAACCTATATTGAGTCGGTCATCTGCAGTTATCCATTCTCTCCATGTCGGCCTTCCCTATGTTCGGTCCAATTTAAGAAAAGGTTCTTACAAACCCCCTTTTAGAAAGCCTTTTCCAACAAACTGGCCTAACTCAAATTCTGAAGGCCTAAATCTAGAAAGCCTACAGTTTGTTATCCAGACAATTCTGGAAGCACATGATAACTTAGTTCCCCCCGAGATTTCTGAAGACATGGTTGAACAAGAAACAGTTGAAGAGGATGAATCCTCTCCCAACATCTTCGGGCAATTTTCAGATAGTATCTTTCAAGCCAATTTTGAAGCAGTGCATCCTTACAATACCAGAAGAAAAACAACGAAAAAATCCTCTTTTGAAATTGGAACTAATGCACCTCAAAAACAGTCTAAACAAATTGAAACTAAACATAATTCAGAAACTCCAAGTTAAGAATATGATCTGATTGAAGATCTCAAAAAACTTAGAGCTAATATTTATGTTTATGAATTACTGAAATTTCCTTTTCTTCTGCAAAAAATGCTTCATAATATTGTAGAAAACAACAATCTGAACAACAACAAATTTGCAGAAAACATCCCTAAAACACCTCAAAAGGTCTCTGTTAAAAAAACACTAGAATCCTCTGGTAAAAGGGACCTTGTTGTAAAAACCATAACAAATGTAGATAAAATAGTTCCAGGGGATGCAACTAAAAACCAACAAAGTTTTGTTGTTAATACTTGTAGGAATGTCCCACCCTTTTTGTTGACTTTTGAAATTTTCAATAGGAATGTACATAATTGCATGGAAGATTCTGGTGCATCGTTAAATGTAATGCCTTGGTCTGTCTACCAAAAAATCAATGCTGAAGTTCAACCTTCCAGTCTAAAAATTATTCATCTTGATTGGACGAGTGTTTAGGTGATAGGTGAATTAAAAAATGTACTTATCAGATTATCTTCTAATCTGAAAATCCACCAGATTATTGATATTACTGTCATTGATATCCCTGAAGTATATGGATTATTTTTAAGTAGGGATTGGTCCGAACAACTACATGGTTACTTTGCGACAGATTGGTCTCATTTGTGGCTACCGGAGAATGGAAAACCTAACAGAATCAAGATCAATCGTAAGCGTTACCTCAAGCTTACAGTAACTGATTTAAATGATCACAATGAACCATTCACTGCTTCCGCCAATTCACCCAAAATGTAGGGGATGAATTCCTTTTTTGGCAACTTCGTGGCAGAAACTTCTACCATTACTGACCCAGAACAACAGTCCAAACTCGTGACGTGCACACAGTCAATAGTTCTTTCTAAGTTTTCACATACAACTGATGAGAATCATATCTAGTCTCTTTACTTCAATGGATCTAAATATAAAGAAGGAGTCAGTGCAGGATGTGTGCTCATTGATCCAGTAGGTTACAAAACTTTGATCGCTTGTCGATTAGAATTTGAATGCACAAACAATACAGCTGAATACGAGGCACTCTTGCAAGGTCTTAGAAAGACACTAGATTTAAAAGTTCAAAATTTAATGGTTTTCGACGATTCAAAAATTGTTTTCAGATAGGTAAGAAACTCCATTCATTGTCTATCTCCACACCTGAAAAGTTATCAATCAGAGGTATGGAATCTAATGAACAATTTTTCTACATTTAACATTAATTTTATTCCAAGATTGAATAATTTTGAGGCTGACTTGTTGGCTAATGCCGCTTCTAAACTGTTTCCCACAGAAGAGCTTTCTCCGAATGCATTTTCTATCAAATTATTGTTCAGACCATCCGTCCCGAACAACATCACTAATTGGAGATTTTTCGATGACAATCAACAAATCATCAGTTTTCTTCACATGAAAGATGCTTTCCAAGGTGCAGTTATCGATGAAGGCACCCATGACGAAGACCTCCACAATTTTATGGTAATATCGGACCCAAGATCTCCTAAAACAACATCGGATCTGGTAAATTCTATCCCAAAATATATGGTAAGATTATAAAAGTTTTATGATCTGCATGATAAATTCAGGAAATCAGTAAATTGTAAAACAAATAGTTCTTCCTTGACCCATGAAAAGGTAAATCTAGGAACTAAAGATAATCCACAATGCATAGATTTGGGAATGGGATGTTCTGAGCAAGAAAAGTCAGCCTTTATTAAGTTGTTTAAGGAATTTAAGGATGTCTTTGCTTGGACATATGATGATATAAAAACCTTCGATCCTAACATCATACAACACATTATTCCTATGAAACCCCAGACTCAACCTTTTCAACAGAAGTTAAGAAAGATGCACCCAAAATTTGAACCAATGGTCAAGAAAGAACTAAAAAAACTTTTAAATGCTAAGATAATCTTCCCGGTAAGACATACATAGTGGGTCTCTAACCTTGTCCCTGTAAGGAAGAAAAGTGGTGAAATCCGACTATGTGTCGATTTCCGAAATTTAAACCGAGCGTCTGATAAAGACAACTACCATGTTCCTCCCATGGAACAGATTCTCCAACAGGTATCCGGTTCTGAAAAATTGTCATTGTTAGATGGTTTTTTAGGGTATAAACAAGTCCTAATGTCTCCCCCAGACCAGCTGAAAACCACTTTCCATACTCCATGGGGTACCTATGCTTATAGAAAGATTCCCTTTGGGCTTATAAATGTCGGAGCCACTTTTTAGAGAGAGATGGATATCGCTTTCCGTGATCTAATCAATCAATCTGTAGTAGTCTATCTAGATTATGTCACTGTCTTCTCAAAGAATAAAGGAGATCATCTAGCTCATCTAAGATATGTTCTACAACGATGTCGTAAATATGGCATCTCCCTAAATCCCCAAAAATATGTCTTTGCAGTAGACCAAGGCAAGTTTCTCGGATTCATTGTATCTAATGAAGGGATGATCATTGACCCTGAGAGGACTCAATTCATTTCAAAATCCCCCCCCCCCTCTTCCAAAAATTCCATGCAATCTTTCTTAGGTCAGATAAATTTTGTTAGAAGGTTTGTCCTGAGTTTTCCAGAAGTGGTCAGACCATTACAAAACTTAATAAAAAAGGATGTGTAGTACCATTGGGGACCTCTAGAAAGTCAAGCTTTTGACTCAATAAAAAAGGCCATAGTGGAGGCTCCATCCCTAATGAGCCCTGACTTTTTGCGAGATTTCACTCTCTATACATTTGCCTCTGATCAGTCTTATGTCGATGTGATAACCAAAAGAATGCTGAAAACAATGAAGTTCCTATTTCCTTTATGAGTTTATCCTTTAAGGGAGCAGAGCTTAATTACCCAACAGTAGATCAACAGGCTTATGCTATTTTTAAAGAAGTAAAACATTTTTGATCTTATCTGCTGAAATCTAGGACGAAAGTTATTGTCCCTTATCCTACTGTCAAAAATTTGTTAGTACAGAAAGAACTGGGTGAGAAAAGGGAAAACTGGGTCACATCCTTACAAGAATATGACCTCGATATTACTCCAACACAAATTGTTAGAGGCCAAGGTTTATGTAAATTAGTTGTTGATTCAGTTATAGAACAACATAATCAAACTGATATGTTAATTAAAGGTCAGCATAATCAAAATCAAATCTGTTGTGTACAAAATCTTACTAGTCCTTTGTATAATGACATCAAGTTTTATCTAATAAAGGGATCAGCTCCCCGTCACCTTGATCCAAAGAAGAGGAGAGCATTGAGATTAAAATCTGCTTCTTTCTAGATGGTGAATGGTATAGTGTTTTGCCAAAATTTCGATGGAATACTTATGCGTTGTCTGGAAAAAGATGAAGCAGATAAAGTCTTATTAGAATTACATGCAGGTGAAGCTAGTGGGAATTTTGGTGGAGACACCACTACCCACAAAGTATTAAGGGAAGGATATTACTGGCCCACTATTTTCAAAGATGCCCATACATTATGCCGCAATTGTGTAATCTATCAAAAGGCTTCTGGATGAGTATAGAAGTCAGCATTCCTGCTGCAACCTGTCTCGATGGATTTCCCTTTTCAGCAATGGGGCCTTGACATTATAGGCCCAATTAACCCCACATCATCGCAGTAGCATAAATACATAATTAAAACAACAAAATATTTCACTAGATGGTCTGAGGCTACACCATTAAAAGTGGTAAACACTAGTCAGGTAATATCCTTCCTTAACTCAAACATTATCACTTGTTTTGGTATTCCTGAATGTCTAGTGTTTTATAATGATTCCTATTTTGCATCTCTCGAAATGAGTGCTTTTTCTTTAGAAAAGGGAATAGAAATAAAGTATTCTGCCAGTTATTACCCTCAAGGAAATGGTTTGGTGGAATCGACCAATAAAAACCTGATCAAGATCATCAAGAGAACGGTCTTTGAAAACCACAAAAACTGGCATAATGCACTATTCAATGCAATCTGGGTTGATAGGGGAACTCTGAAAATCGTTGTTGGTAATTCCCCCTTTTTCCTCGTTTATGGTAGGGAAGCAATTCTTCCACCACATGTTCTCCTTCCGTCTCTATAGTTATCATAGAATGTTTAGGAAGAAGACTGTCCTCCTTTGGAAAGCAGGATTAATTCTTTGCTGAAGTTAGAAGAAGTAAGGGCTCAAGCAAAATAAAAACTAGATCGACATTAACTTATTGTCAAAAGCTAGTTCGATTCCAATTCTGCCTCAGACAAGAATTTTGAGGTAGGTGATCTTGTCCTTAAGTGGGACAAACATCATAAGGGAAAAGGCGAACATACTAAGTTCCAAAACCTGTGGTTGGGACCATTCTTAATTGTTGAAAAACTAGGTCCTAGTTCTTTCTACCTACAGAATTTAGAGGGACAACCAGAGACCTTCCTGGTGAATGGCTAAGCTCTCAAAAGGTATTTTACCTGACAATTCTTCGATACACCTTTTGTACATATTTTTCTTTCTTGATTTCTTCGCTTTCAATTTTCTTTTCTGGTTTGTTTTTATTTTCTTTTTTTGGCCTTTTTGAGTCAAACATGCCTGTATTATAGTCTAGTTCAGAAGAAGAGAACATAATGTTTCATCTTGAAATAATTGTCAAAGGCTGTCAGAACATCAATTGTTGTCTTTCTTTGAAAATGTAGGCTAGTTAAAGATGATATTTTGTTTGAGAGCCGATTTCTTGGTTTCAATTTGCACTTGAAAGTATTCATGATTATCTTTAAAAAATCTCTTTACGCTATCCCTACTGTTTAAGAGAGCAACTCAACGATGTCTCCCTGTCCTTGAAAATTAGTTTTATTAATGAACTATTTTCATATCTTGATGAAGGTTAGCTAGAAATATTTGAAGGTCTGGGAAATATTAAGTTGAGTTGAAAAACTGGAATTTTCAGTGTCACCCCGCTCTGTTGAATATCTTTAAAACTATATCAGAATGTGAATAATTTCTTAGAGAGCTGTGGGAAGTGTTTGTAAACTTGCCAGCACACTGAATAGGTCTATTGGCAGTAGGTAAATGCATGCATGATGCCAAGACAACTTCGTCGGGGTAATGAACAGTCCCGCTGGTAGCGATGTGATGTCAGGTAAAAGAAAATTCTCAGGTATAAATCTTGTTTTGGCCATAAGCGTCCTTCATTCTGATTTGAAATTTCTTGGACAAGATACAGACGTCAGAGTGGGTTAATTGACATCCCTTTCAAGGATATGGATGTCTACTGGCAGCAATGGCCCTATCAAAAGTATTGGAGACATTAACTTAAACGTCATGGATTTCTTTTGTGAAGTCTGTCACTAGATGTCGCTCCTTTTAATGAAAGATATCTTAAACTGGACTAAGTCATGATTACTAAAGATGTTGAAATAACCTTTCAGTTGTTCTTTGATTTGAAATCTTTCATATTTTTTCTAAACTAAACTCATCTGTATTACAGAGATAACTGCTTCACCTAGCATATTGCCATTGTTGGTAGCCCAACATATTTTTAAATTTTTGTATCAATTAAACGATCTATGTAGTTGCCTAACTGGGGTCATACATTTTTCTGTTCTTCATAAGCAATTTTCGAAATGACAAATGTAATTTTTGGTTTTCCCTATTGTCTTTGTTTTCATGCTTCATTCATGACTGAAAGCATGAAAATGAAGCACTAAAACTTACGACTGTGTTATCGTTCTATTTGAAAAAAAATTACAATTTATTAATGAAGCCTTGTTCTTTGCTATGAAGATTATTCTCTTTTTTTCGATTCCTTGAATGTCAATGCATGCTTATGGATTGTTAATTATATCAACAAAGGATATTTTGATTTGAGTATTGATATGGTTCCTTTTGTGGTTCTTGGTCATATGTTTCCTCATCACTAGGCTTTGATTTGCAAGTTTCACTCTCCCAAACTTTATGATTGAACCCACTACGCTGCACACTCATTGTTATTTTAATGCTCTGGTCGTGGTTTGTACTTTATGAGAGGTGGAAATATGATTATAGTCAGCCCATCATTTCGAAGCTTGGTCCTAGGCTCTACAACATCCCTCGCATTCATTTCAAACAATGCTTGTATTTTTGTTATGTATTTTCTCCTCATATGCCTTAGATTGTTGATGGTTTTTGGGCTCGGGGTATAGCTCTGGTCTGCTCTTACGAACCCTCCATATGCACTGGGTTTGGGTGATTTCCTGTTGATTCACCATGGCTCCTGTTGTTAGATTCGAACCTAACGACACTTAAACCTTGCTCCTATGTGACAATGCCAGAGAGGATCTTGAGGGTAATGGTTGGATTTTTTTCCTTGAAAAGTTCCAGGGCTTCAACCTACAGACTACTCAGGAATTCATTCTCTCTTTCTATGGATGTAGAGCTAAGGTGGGGGACATTCAACTTGAAGTCATAGAAGGCTTTCTGAGCAAAGCAATAGGACTTCCTGCAAGTGGTCAGAGGTGGTTCAAGAATGCTAAGGTAGAAGAGGTTCCATGGACTCTTTTCTTTACATCTCAGAAGATCAATGGCTATGAAAAAGGTATGCCAGTATCCTTACTGAAAGACTGATGGAACGGTCTACTTGTAGTGTTGAAACAATTTGTCACTTGTGAAGGCCATTTTGGTCTTGTGTTTCTTTATCATCTGCGTCTGCTCATGATTTTCATAGGTTTTCCTTAAACATAAACATGTCTTATTATCTGTGGAGGAACCTTTACAAAATGGATAAAAGGTTTAAAAAGAAATGTTTGGATTCAAGTCTTTTCCATCACGAGTTAATAAGAATTATGCTTGTACATCAATTAAGGTTGCAGAATGATGATTGGGATTCATTTTAAACCAGAAATGGTTTCATTAACCCTAATGCTGAAGCGGTAGACAAGCCTGTGATTGAGGAAACCTTGGTCTATCCTACATCGCCCCTCTCACCTGCCCAGGTCTATGCTATGGCCACCCACAGTGAGCCTTTACCCGACCCAAAAATTGCTAAATAGACCCATGAGCAAGCTACACATCCTATTGACACTGTCAAAAATACAAACAAACCTACATGCAAGACGTCTAAAGGCAATGTTGATTTGATTTTTAAAAATAAGAGAGTTGGAAGGTTAATTTTGAGGAATCTCTGAAACAAGTCGAACCCTCATGTGAGCTCGGTCAATACGATCAAGATCCATGATAGTTCGGGTTCTGAAATTGATAGATTTCTCACTGAAGAAGACCCTCTGTCATTCCAACCACACCTCGATCATCCTTACAACTTCATAGACAATATACCACCTTGTATGAAACATAGTGAAGGGTTTCCTAGTATTAATTTGGGTAATAAATCTACATTCCATGTTGGAGATGTTTCGGTTCACAATCATGGTTATTCCGAAGGGACCGTCGCTCAGTCGCAGTGTGAGGCTTGCCTATTCTAGATTGATAAATACGACACTGATAAACCTATTTTACAATCACAAATTAAATATCTCACTAACCAGGTCAGTGCCTTAACAAATGAAAATAATAGGCTCGAGTTTTTCATTCAAAGAAAAGGAAAATGTATGAAGACTACAGGGAATGTGATATTAAAAAATGTTGAGACTGCAACAACAATAATAAATTCCAAGATCATTTGATATGATTTGATTTTACAGTTAGAGGTATGATTTCTTTTATCTTAAAAATAGGGTTATTTATTAAATAAATTAGATTGTTTTTATTCATTCAATAAATTGGATTTTATTACTAAAATAACTAGCTACAAAATCAACAGATTCTGTAGCCAGTTATTCTAATTCGAAATTTGCAAAATAATGGTTAAACATATATCTAAGTTTCTCTATTTTTTCCTTTCTTTTTAGGATATATAGGAGTTCATGGTTACCAGATGGTCTGAAGCATTTTTTAGGCTTGTTAGTCATATATATGATATATTTCTGTATAAACAGAAATAAACCTTTTTTTTAGCTTTAGAAGATTTGGTATGATCTGGGTGGTTATATCCCCCTTTTATTTTTGTAATCAATATCTGATTTTATAAGATGAGACAGTTACCTTTTTGAAGGCTTTATAAACTCATTATTTTTTGTAAGAAGGACATCTTGGTCTGGGGCTAATTGTGGACAGCTTATACACGAATTTGGACAGAGCATATGTTTACATTTCTACTTTAGCTATCTGTAAATATTGTTGTTGTCTATGGTTTGTTTCTCATGGTAATTCGATAATTATTGATATCTTTCATCTTCGCTAATTATTATGTCGTCAAGATAATCTCTTTCATACAGTCCACAATTTTATGCTTCAGTTTTATGAAAATAATGATTGATCGTTCAATTCAAATGATAAGGTTTATCTTAATCTTGTTGAATAATTAAAAACATGTGTTACAATCAGATTTATCTTATGTATACTTGCCTGCAGTCGTAAATATTATAGTTATTATCTACATCTTGTCATATTATCATTAAAATCTAGCAGTTGATGTATTGTTTGACATTTATTTCAAACAGCGTAAAAGTTTCACAACATATTTATCTCGTGGATAGACTGAATGGATGATTCATGATCATATAGATGTCGGATGCATGCTCTTCAAGTCATTAATAGGTTAGTTTGTTCCTTTTATTTGCTTGTTCGTTTTGGAAACTCTTATATGTGGTCTGGTTTTCGTTGTCTACATATTTTGTTTCCATAGTATTTTGATATTTAATCTTACAAATGCATAGAGATAAAAAGCAAACCAAAAAGAAATAGTTCATTTTGCTTTCTTTATCTACTTTCATCAAAAGAGCCATTCTTACATTGATTTTTGTGAGTTCATATTAAAACTCATAAATTGTATAACATGTATATAAATTAGACAAATAGTTCCATGTGTAAATATTATTTAAAATAAATTTTATATTTATATGTACATACACATATCAGTTATTAGTAATTAGTGAGTTATCATGTTTCTTTTTATTTATTTATTTGTTTCTTTAGCACTTTATATTGGCCAACAGAGCCATTAAACCTGTCAGAGTGAGTCAATCCAAATGGCTTGGGTTAATTAGAAAACCTCAGACTAGACTCGCTCTTCCAGTTGACAGATGACCATTTTCACCCATCAACAAATGGCGCTAGAAGGAGGGCCTGAACACTATTAATAGCACATGGAGATCGCAAGACTCCTCCCCCACCTACCCGCTCACCTATAGTGACAAGAAGTCATTATGTCGACAACATTACCTCTCAAACAACAACCACATCAAATGAAAATCCACAGATTACCGTTGAACCAGTAACACCAAACCCCCCAGGGTCCGACATATAATAAATTATTCGTCAATCACTCCTAAGGACATATGCTGCTTTGGCCCGTATCAGATAGCTAGGTCAGCCTCTGAACCAACCGCTAGATTTTTATGATATTAGAGAGAAACTTGAAGGTACTGGTCTTACCCTAAACACTACATATCCAGATCACATCATCACTCCTACAACCAGAGGATCTGGTATCCCACCATAACCACCGCCTTCATCTCCCTCCTCTTCAGGAGAAGAGTCATCGGACAAAGGCAGTTCTTCATCTCAGCCTTTGACACCACCCACACCTATGGAAAATCCAAACAATCCCACCAGACCTTGGCTCGATCAAGATGTTGTGGCCATACTTGGACCACGACATCCTTTGCCTAAACATTTAGAAAAATAGCTACCTAAATTCGATCCAGATTCCAAGCAGATCATTGAGGATCATATAAAAAATGTCATGCTAGCCATTAGACTCTGAAGCGTAGAACATGAAGACGCAGTATGTAGACTTTTTCCGTACACATTTGAAGGCAATGCCTCTACCTGGTATTTTTCACAACAACCCTATACCATTATATCTTGGGATAGATTCGAATCTTGTTTCCTTGAGAAATTTGGAGATGAAAAATATCCCAAAGTCCTAGTCATGGAACTCTCTAGTTTAAAGATGAACCCCAAGGAAAAAATAAAAGACTTTAATCAAAGGTTTCTAACATTAAAGAATCAAATCCCCACTGATTCAATGCCTACTAAAAACCTTATTGTCGCATACTATACCAAATCCTTGCACCAGAACATAGCAATATGGGTAAAAAGGTCTAAGAAAGAAACATTACTAGAAGCCTTCGAGGAGGCAAGCCAAATTGAGAAAGATATTCTAAGACTAAAAGACAATATCAGTAATGAGGTAGAGATTACCTCATCTTCCAAGAAGAAAATAGAGATTCTTCCTAGACCTCCCCAAACAAAAACTTAATCAAACAGTTCAAATCTGGAAAGTTTACACAAGGTCATTCAAAAGTTGTCAAATCAGGTTATAGATTTAAGGAGATCAGTAGAAGAAGCTTCTTCAAGAAAAGGGTCTTACAAACCCCCTTTTAGAAAGACTTTTCCCATAGACCGACCTAACTCAAATTTTAAAGGCCTAAATCTAGAAAGCCTATAGTTTTCTATCCAGACAATTCTGGAAGCACATGATAACTTAGTTCCCCCCGAGATTTCTGAAGACATGGTTGAACAAGAAATAGTGGAAGAGGACGAATCCTCTCACAACATCTTCGGGAATTTTTCGGATAGTATCTTTCAAGCCAATTTTGAAACAGTGCATCCTTATAATACCAGAAGCAAAACAACGAATAAATCATCTTCTGAAATTGGAACTAATGCACCTCAAAAACAGTCTAAACAAATTGAAACTAAACAAAATTTAGCAACTCCAAGTTTAGAATATGATCTGATTGAAGATCTCAAAAAACTTAGAGTTAATATTTATGTTTATGAATTACTAAAATTTCCTTTTCTTCTACAAAAAATGCTTCAGAATATTGCAGAAAACAGTAAAAACAACAATCTGAACAACAACAAATTTGTAGAAAACATCCCTAAAACACCTCGAAAGGTCTCTATTAAAACAACACTAGAATCCTCCAATAAAAGAGACCTTATTGTAAAAAGCATAACAAATGTAGACAAAATAGTTCCATGGGCTACGACTAAAAACCAAGAAACTTTTTTTGCTAATACTCGCAGGAATGTCCCACCCTTTTTGTTGACTTTTGAAATTTTCAATAGGAATGTACATAATTGCATGGTAGATTCTGGTGCATTGTCAAACGTAATGCCTTGGTCTGTCTGCCAAAAAATCAATGCTGAAGTTCAACCTTCCAATCTGAAAATTATTCAGCTTGATCGAACCAGTGTTAAGGTGATAGGTGAATTAAAAAATGTACTTATCAGATTATCATCTAATCCGAAAATCCACCAGATTATTGATATTATTGTCGTTGATATCCCTGAAGTATATGGATTATTTTTAAGTAGGGATTGGTCCGAACAACTACATGGTTACTTTGCGACAGATTGGTCTCATTTGTGGTTGCCGAAGAATGGAAAACCTAACAGAATCAAGTTCAATCGTGAGCATTACCTCAAGCTTACAATAACTAATTTAAATGATCCTAATGAACCATTCACTGCTTCCGCCAATTCACCCGAAATGTAGGGGATGAATACCTTTTTCGGCAACTTCATGTCTGAAACTTCTACCATTACTGACCCAGAACAACAGTCTGAACTCATGACATGCACATAGTCAATAGTTCTCTCTAAGGTGTCACATACAGCTGATGAGAATCATATCTGGTCTCTTTACTTCGATGGATCTAAATCTAAAGAAGGATCCGGTGTAGGATGTGTGCTCATTGATCCAACAGGTAACAAAACTTTGATCACTTTCCAATTAGAATTTGAATGCACAAACAATACAGTTGAATACGAGGCACTCCTGCAAGATCTTAAAGAGGCACTAGATTTAAAAATTCAGAATTTAATGGTTTTCTTCGATTTAGAAATTGTTGTAAGACAGGTAAGAAAATCCATTCATTGTGTATCTCCACACCTGAAAAGTTATCAAGCCGAGGTATGGAATCTAATGAACAAATTTTCTGCGTTTAACATTAATTCTATTCCAAGATTGAATAATTCTGAGGCTGACTTATTGGCTAATGTTGCTTCTAAACTGCTTCCCGCAAAAGGCCTTTCTCCGAATGTGTTTTTCGTCGAATTTTTGTTGAGTCCATCCATCTCGGACAACATCACTAATTGGAGAGTTTTCGATGACGATCAACAAATCATCAGTTTTTTGCACATGGAAGATACTTTCCAAGATGTATTTATCGATGAAGGCATGCATGATGAATACCTCCACAATTTTATGGTAATATCGGACCCAAGATCTCCTAAAACAACTTCAGATCTAGTAAATTCTATCCCAAAATTTGTGGTAAGATTAGAAATTTTTTATGATCTGCATGATAAATTCAGGAAATCAGTAAATTGTAAAACAAATAGTTCTTCCTTGACCCATGAAAAGGTAAATCTAGGAACTAAAGATAATCCACAATGCATCAATTTGGGAATGGGATATTCTGAGCAAGAAAAGTCAGCCTTTGCATATGATTCCTTGTTGGAGCTATTAATTAATTTGTTCTCTTTGCCCTTTGTCTTATCTGAGGATTTGAACGATGTTTGTCTCTTTGATGTATTTTATTTCTCTTTCTTCATTTCATAAACCATGAGGATCCCATGCAATTCATCCATTGCCAATGAATCAAGATCTTTCATTTCTTCAATGGTGGAAACTTTGGCATCAAATATTAAGGGAAGTGACCTTGATACATTTTGTAAAATCAATGGTTCTTCAACCTTTTTACAAATTGCTCTGATGGCATTGACAATTTTATCCATATGGAGGAGATAATATGCAACATGTTCTTCATCTTTCATTTTCAAACTCTTGAACTTTATTCTATGAATTTGGAGCTTCGTCTTATTGACCTTGTCATCGCCTTCATAGATATTTTGAATCTTTTGCCAAATTTATTTTTTCAACAATGCATCACCTTAACAAACTTGGGTTATGATAAACCACACAAGATGGAATTCATGTATTTTGCATTATTTTCACTAGGATTATTCCCAACCACATTTGTTGGTGTAGTTGTTGGGTCTATATAACCAGTCACAAATGATTTTCAAATATCAAATCCAACAACCATCAAATATGTTTGCATCCTTATACTCTAGCTTGTTCCCTCGAGCAATGGAGCATGTTCTAGTCCACTTTCTAATCTTCTTATAATTTGTACTCCCATATATTTATCACCAAGAATTTGATTTTATGAATTATTCTTTTTGATAAATATAGATGTTGTCTTAGTATTTTGACGTTCATTTCTTCTTCTTCATTTTATTGTCCTTCTTCTTCTTCTTCTTTGTATCTTGTCTCCTTTGTTTGAATATGTGTTTTAACCTTATGATCCCCTAAATCATTCACTTTCACATTGGAACTCTCTACAATTTTTCCTAATGTTTTATTGTAACATTGATAAGCATTTCCTCTTGATGAATAACCATGAATTATACCTTCATCAACTATGGAGTCAAATTTTCCCAAGTCCTCATGATCTCTTTTTATGTATCACTTGCTTCTGAAAAATTTGAAGTATTTAACTTTTGTTGGTATACCCTTCCATAATTCATAAGGTGTTTTATTACTGACTCGAATTTTCCTTGTATTCAAAATGTAGACTACAATGTAGATTGCCCCTCTCCAAAAAATTTCTAACATCTTATCTTCATTTAACATTGTTTTAGTCATATATTATGCTATTTGATTATTCCTTTCTACCACTCCATCATGATATAGAGTCCTTTCAACTGATAAATGTCTCTTTATTCCATGAATCTCACAAATCTCTTCAAATTTGTTTGAGATAAGCTAACCCCCTTTGTGTGATCTCAAGCATTTTATTTTCAAATCAGTTTCATTTTCAACCAATGCTCTGAATGCTTTTATGTAACACCTTGTTTCCCCCAAATTTGTAATTAATCCTAATATAGGAATTACCATGCTAAAGCATGATGAAAATGTGAATGTATGCTGTGAAGGGACCTTATGAAGAAGGTCGATAAATGTAAATAACATTATGAATTTATATTACAGAACTGTTGAGAGGGGATGTGCAGAAAAGAGACCACGATGGCGTGGAAGGCACCTGAAAAGGTGGCGTTAACTTCCACTGAGAATTAAATACCGTATTTGGACTCCACTGGCCCAGAGAACCAAAAAGCGGCTCGCTGGCCCTGAAAATTAATGACTCGCAGACTGGTAGGCAGATGGATTGATGAGGGATGGGATGGTGAACCACCCATCCGTAGGGTCATCAGGCCTAATCAATGCAAGGGAAATCGCGCCACACGCAACCTCGTGAGAGGATAAGGCATATGGCAGAGGAGATTGAGAGAGGAAGGGCGCGAGGGGAACTCTGGAGTTCTATGCAGAGTGAGTGACCACAGAGAGGAGGGGATTGCAACCTTCGCTCCTGGGCACTGGCAGACAGAGAGACACAGGTCTCAGGACATCGTGGTCTCAGCTCAGGGGTGGCTAGTGGTAAATCCATTAGGAGTCACTACGCCTACGGTTGGGTGGAAACGAGCACCCCTCTCAGTAGTTTCTTCCATTGTTGAAGTTATTTCTGATAAGTGTTTTGCTTATATTGCATTTGAAATTTATATGCTGTCACATATGTTCATAGACTGGTGGAATTGTAAATGTTTCCTGTGTAAGAATGTCTCCGTAGTAATTGATGATATGGAGTAGATGTTAGCTCATAGAACTTGTGAAATTGTAAATGATTTCAGCATGAGAATGACCGTGTAGTGATTGACATGAATGAGTTGATATATGCTTAACACCGAGGAAATCGTGCTCGACTTACGTTGATAAATGGATCTAATCATGCCCAGTCATTCTCGGGAAGTTGTCTTCCTTTATCCGCTTCCGGAAATGCCCTGGTAAGGATCTCTTCACAAAGATTCCCTCCTTGGAAAGGTTCACCAAGAACCCAAAATAAGGACTCGAACGCACAGGCCTTATTAACCCTGTACGAGGAGAAACGATCCTATTAAGGTTCCAAGATAGTAGTGTTGTGAGATGAAATAAGTCGACGGATGAGAGCTCGTCGGAGGACCCATAGTCATTCACGACCATTAGATTGACGGGAGTAACGAAGGTGTTACATACGTTGACCCTTTGTCCTCTATCATCGTGAGCAACGAGAAATTGGGTGCGTAAACCCCAAGACCCAAAAGAACGAATCTAGACCATTAGATCTCGGCCCAATTAACCGTCAGCCGTTGGATCTGGAGAAGTTGTGCAGGGGTTAAGTGCAGGGGTAGGCATGCGAGGGAATGATCTGAACTATTGGATCTTGGATCATACTCCTGACAACCGTCATATCTCGAGAAGATGCACCAGAGTTAAACTCTAGTGTGTAGAGAAAAGATCCTAGCCGTTGATCCCGGCAGAACACATGTCAGCGTTTGGGAGGCGTCGAGATTTTTACTATCAGAGATTTGGGGAGTATAAAACTGTTACATATTGGAATCGCAATACGTGATTTCCTGATCAGATCTGGATCATCCATTGTTCAAGGATGCATGTCAGAGGATCCCGTAGAGTCGCGAATCGGGAAATCGATGTTTTCGAAGATAAGGAAACTGCGTCGCTGGGAATCGCGATCGGCGATATCCCGACGGTGACGTAAGCAAGGTG
>JASDQU010012243.1:192414-203542 GCA_032191745.1 Picea mariana
GGATGTGCAGAAAAGAGACCACGATGGCAGTGGAAGGCACCTGAAAAGGTGGCGTTAACTTCCACTGAGAATTAAATACCGTATTTGGACTCCACTGGCCCGGAGAACCAAAAAGCAGCTCATTAGCCCTAAAAATTAATGACTCGCAGACTGGTAGGCGGATGGCTTGATGAGGGATGGGATGGTGAACCGCCCATCCATAGGGTCATCAGGCCTGATCAGTGCGAGGGAAATCGCGCCACACACAACCTCGCAAGAGAATAAGACATATGGAAGAGGAGATTGACAGAGGGGGCGCGCGCGGATGCGAGGGGAACTCTGGAGTTCTATGCAGAGTGAGTGACCGAAGAGAGGAGGGGATTGCAACCTTCGCTCCTAGGCACTGGCAGACAGAGAGACGCAGGTCTCGGGACATCGTGGTCTCAGCTCGGGGGTGGCTAGTGGTAAATCCATTAGGAGTCACTACGCCTATGGTTGGGTGGAAACGAGCACCCCTCTCAGCAGTTTCTTCCATTGTTGAAGTTATTTCTGATAAGTGTTTTTCTTATATTGCATTTGAAATTTATATGCTGTCACATATGTTCATAGACTGGTGGAATTGTAAATGTTTCCTGTGTAAGAATGTCTCCGTAGTAATTGATGATATGGAGTAGATATTAGCTCATAGAACTTGTGAAATTGTAAACGATTTCAGCATGAGAATGACCGTGTAGTGATTGACATGAATGAGTTGATATATGCTTAACACCGAGGAAACCGTACTCGACTTACGTTGATAAATGGATCTAATCATGCCCAGTCATTCTCGGGAAGTTGTCTTCCTTTATCCACTTCCGGAAATTCCCCGGTAAGGATCTCTTCACATAGATTCCCTCCTTGGAAAGGTTCACCAAGAACCCAGAATAAGGACTCGAACGCACAGGCCTTATTAACCTTGTACAAGGAGAAACGATCCTATTAAGGTTCCAAGATAGTAGTGTTGTGAGATGAAATAAGTCGACGGATGAGATCTTGTCGGAGGACCCATAGTCATTCACAACCATTAGATTGACAGGAGTAACGAAGGCATTACATACCTTGACCCTTTGTCCTCTATCATCATGAGCAACGAGAAATTGGGTGCGTAAACCCCAAGACCCAAAAGAACGAATCTAGATCGTTAGATCTCGGCCCAATTACCCGTCAGCCATTGGATCTGGAGAAGCTATGCAGGGGTTAAGCACAGGGGTAGGCATGCGAGGGAATGATCTGAACTGTCGGATATTGGATCATAGTCCCGAAAACCGTCAGATCTCGAGAAGATGCGCTGGAGTTAAACTCTAGTGTGCAGAGAACAGATCCTAGCCATTGATCCCGGCAGGACACGTGTCAGCGTTTGGGAGGCATCAGGATTTTTACTATCGGAGATTTGGGGATTATAAAACCATTACATATTGGAATCATGATACAGGATTTCCTGATCAGATCTGGACCATCCATTGTTCGAGGATGCGTGTCAGAGGATCCCGTAGAGTCGCGGATCGGCAAATCAGGGTTTTCGAAGATAAGGAAGCTGCGACACTGGGAATCACGATCGGCGATATCCTAACGGTGATATAAGCAAGGTGGGACCACTAGAGTTAGAGTGAAGGATAGGTGTCCATCATCTGGGAAGAGTCGAGAAACCCGTAGGAAAATCCCGGTGCAATCATAGTTGTCCATCCGTGAGATAGGTGGCTACCATCGAGAACTATCGGCGACTGGCCCATCGGAAAATCGGAGTTCTCAAGGCCATGAGAACCAGGACATCATAAGTCCCAAAACCCCGAGAATCAATCTGGACCGTCCGTCTGCGAGGACAGGTGGCAAAGGATTAGGTGCCATCGGCATTTTGTTCATCGGAGTTTTCGATGGTAAGGAAATTGTGTAACAGGAGATCGCGATCCACGATCTCCCGATAGGATCTGAACCGTCCAAATAGCAGGGATACGTGGCAAAGGATCCCGGAGAGTCGGAGTTCGTCATATCGGGGATTTGGAACACATAGAACTCTTGCCACCCAGAATCGCGATCCGCGATTTACCGATAAGATCCGAGCCCTCCGTTCACACGAGACAGGTGTCAGAGATTGGACGAAAGTTGCAGATCGGGAAAATCAAATTTTCCAAGGACATGGAACGCTCGCAACAGGAAATCGCGATCCGCGATTTCCCGACGGGATCAACACCGTCCATCAATGAGGACGCGTGGCGAAAGATCCCACAGAGTCGAAGTTCAGCATATCGGGAATCGGCGTATCGGGGATTTCAAGGACATGAAACCCTTACATTACAAAATGGCGATATGCAAATTCCCGACACCATCATAAGCCGTTGATCCAAGGGACGTGTGTCGAGCATCCGGAGAGAGTTGAGAATCGGGATACTGCGGGTCCCGTGGACGTGGGTGTTGTGACATGGAAAACCCCATAGCCCCGACGGGAATAAGGTAGTGGTCACAGAGTTGGTCGTGTGGACCCAGGGGCTAAGCCAGTGGGGCTAGCATGACCAGAAAGCCATGTCACGAATCGGAGAATTGCGAATTTTGAGGACTCGTGAATTACGACAATGAAAATCCCGAAACTCCGATAGGAGTAGCCCCGTACAGAAGGTAATACCACAGTCGTAAAGGCAGTAAACCACAGACTTGGCCTGGGGAATTAATGCGTAAGGAGCGCATCGAAATTCAGAGGATCGCGAGTCGTGGGGGTGAATGAGTTTTAACATTAGAAACTCTGAATCCCGATATTGAACCAGGGATTGGCACTTCGCTAATGTAGGCATCTGGAGATGTTCCTTTTTAAAGGGGAGATCAAACTAAAATTTTTTAAACCATGATAGTGGGTGTGTTACATTTTAACTTCTAAAACACTTTGGATTTTTCTTTTAGAAATGTAACCCATGTCATTCTAGAGTAATCATCAATGAGCAACATGAAGTAATTTTCACCTTGTAGACTTTGTGTTCATGTAAGATCACAAATATCTGTATGAATGAGTTCTAGTGGCTTCATTGTTGAGTAGTCCTTTGATTTGAAGCTTTCTCTTGTCTATTTTCCATGTTGTCATTGCTTGTAAAGAGTGTTTGAAGGTTTATCAATCTTTGGAATGTCTCTCACTTCTTATTTAGTTCTATTTTTTACTAGATTATCAAATTTCATATGTCCTGTTCTTCTATTCCATAACCAACTTTCATCCATTTGTCCCATATAACATTTTTATTGGTCTCATTGAGGATATATACATTATTTGAGGCTCTATATATGCATTGTATACTAGTCTTCCAGAGCCTTTCTTCCTTATCTCACAACCTTGAGAATGAAATGTGATATTTTTTCCTTGATCACACATTTGACTAACATTGAGAATATTGTGTTTCAAACCTTCAACATACAAGACATTTTCTTCTTTAGTATTTCCATTATTGAGATTAAGAGTACCTTTTCTATCTATCTTTGTGGTAGAATTATCTCCAAACATCATACGACCTTCATTAACTTCTTTCAAAGTGAGAAAATTCCTCTTGTCACCCATCATGTAGCTTGAGAATCCATTTTCAATGTGTCATTGGTTTCCTTTGATTTGAGCATGAAGAATAGTTTTCACAATAATATATTCCTCCTTATTCTACTTTTCTTTCTATTGATTCTTTTCCAAACTCTTATGGGTTTTTTTTATTATTATTGGAAATGGTATCCACTTCCTTGTTTTGTCTAGAAGTTTCCACTGGGTCACATCTACAAAAACGTGCTACATGACCATAGTTGTTGCACTTATAACATACACCATTGTAATCAAATAATGGAACAAATTAATTATAATTTCTACTTGAGAACCCATTAGTACTTGTGTTTTTGTACCATACATAATTATTTCTTACATGTGCTATAAAATCTATTGCTTTATGACCAAATTGATTACAAGAAAAACAATCACCAAGGAAAGAGTTTTGGTACTGATTTGTGCAAGGCCATATTTGTGGGAAATAGATTATAAATATATCCTTGTTGTCCTTGGGAGGAATGTGAATTTTTTGCGAAATATATTTTTTGCTCTTCCTGTTGTCTTCATCACTAATGGAATTTTTGAGTACATTGGCATAGGTTTTAGATTTTCCTTCATTTACTTTCTTCAGTGAGATGGTATAACAGAAACCAAGGCAACCAGGAGCTTGAAATAGTTTTCCACATCCTTAAAGATGATATTGATATAAATTTAGTGGAAGAAGTATAAATATCTATTTCCATTTCCATGAAGAGAGTTTCCTCTCTATTAGTATTGGAGATACTTTCATCACTCTCTTCAGAAGAAATACTTTCCTCTTTGGATTAAATAATTTTTTTTTCTTATGGAAGTTCTTCTTCTTTTCGTGCTTACCCTTTTTGTTTTGATACGGTTTTCTCTCTTTCCTAATGTTATGATATTCTTCATCATAACTACTTTCATTTTTTGCATGGAAGCTTAGCAGTAAAATGTCGTACATTTCTAGAATTAAAGCATTTAAAGGGAAACTTACCTTTAAATTTTTTGGATCCTTTCTCGAGTTTTGTCACAAAATAGGATTCCTTTGCATCTAATTCATTGTTGGAGTTGTTGGTAGATTCGTTCTCTCCATTTTTTGTATTATTTGGGGCTTTGCAGGATGCTTCTCTTTTTTATTTCTTTTATTTCCCTATCCTCATTTCATATGTTGTGAGGATCCCATGCAATTCATCCATTTTCAATGAATCGAGATCCTTCATTTCTTCAATGGTGGAAAACTTTACATCAAATCTTAAAGGGAGGGAATTTAACACCATTTGTACAATCATAAAATTTTTAGGCACCATATCTATTATAATAACATAAAATAGAAATATTGGAGTGATTACTAGAAGAATAACAACAAAGAAAAAAAAATAGTAGCGAAACAACAAAATATATGGAACCACAACACCAAAATAATACCTTTATTGATAGGAAAGAATGTTCACTTTCCTCTTTAAGGGGGAAATCTTTAGCAGAGCAGAGCTCTATTAAAATAATTCCCAGGAAAAAAATTTCTCATGCCTCCTACTCTTATTTATACTAATTCTATCATCTAAAGAACATTCTGGGTGAAGATCTTTCTAGAAGCAAAAGCTTCTATTAGGACTTCTTACATTGAGTTGTTCATATTTATTAAATAGGCCTTATTAACTAATGTCAACATTTGTTACATGGAAAATATATTATTCTATCTATGTGAGGGGTTAGAGAGGTTAGGTCCCTAGCATGCCTTCTCCATTAAAAAGAGCCTTGTCTTCAAGGCTTAAGATGAAGAAATTTATGTAGAATAGTAGACGGTTCCCAGGTGGCATCTTCTGGTGGAGCATCCTTCCATTGAACTAATACTTCCTAGATGTTGTGATGATGAAGACGACACTCTCGTTGGTCCAATATGGCTTGCGGTTGTAACCAAATTGAACCTTCTTTATCTAACTCTGGTAGATTGATATGATCATGTCACTTGTTTCCAATCAGTTTCTTCAGGAAGGAGATATGAAAAACAAGATGTATCTTGGATTTGTTGGGAAAAGCTAATTTGGGGTCCATGTCACCCTTTTGAGAATAATATAAGGACCATAAAATTTGGGGGCCAGTTTCTGACACTACTGAGATTTGAGTGAAGTCTGCTTTTATGGTTTAGACGGAGAAACACTTGGTCCCCTTCAAAAAATTGACATTCAAAATGACTTTGATCTGCTTGTTTCTTCATGCAGTTCTGAGACATGACCAAATTTGATTTAAGAGTAGGGAGAATGGTCATGTGGGTTGTAAGATTCTGGACAACCTCCTGAGCCTTGGAGATGCCTGGCATGAATGAGAGAACTAATGGTGGCTTATGTCCATAGACTGATTCAAATGGAGTCATGTGAGTGGTTGTATGGTAAGAGGTGTTGTACCACCATTCATCTAAAGGTAACCAATGAACCCACTAATTTTGTTAGTCAGATGCAAAACACCTCAAATATGTTTCTAAACACTTGTTGACTAATTTTGTTTGGTCATCCGTCTAGTTGTACTAAGATGCAATTGGGTTCTCTGGATTCTGAATAACTCTTGCTAGAATTTGCTAGTAAAAGTTGGATCATGATCATAAACAATAGAATGAGGAATTCCATGAAGTTTGAAGATATTATCCACAAACATTTGAGCCACTGTAGATGTTGTGAATGGGTGTTGAAGAGCATAGACATGAGCATATTTGTAGAGACGATCTACTACCACCATGATGACTGAATTATTCCTTGATTTGGGTAGGCCCACAATGAAATCCACATAAATATCCGTCCAAATAGTAGGTGGAATAAAAAATGGTTGGATTGTGTCAGGAGTTTTGATAGTCTCACCCTTATTGCATTGACATATATCACATTCTTCCACAAAGTTGTGGACATCCTGTTTCATACCATCCTAGAAGAAGGAACGTTTGACCAACTCATAAGTTTTGGTAAAATATGAATGCCCTATAGTAGGAGAATCATGAAACTTAGAGAGAACCTTGGATGTAAGGGTATACTATTTGATTAAATATATGTGACCTTTATAGAGAAACTCTTCATTATGTCAAGAGTGCCCTGGAGTAGCTTGAGGATCCTATTGAAATTTTTGGATGAGGTTGGATATTTTGGGGTCATGCAATCATTCCTAGTGTACATCCTGAATCCAGTCGAAAACAATGAATGAGAGGGAAAAGAGGGAACCTTATTCTTCATATTTCCTAGAAAGAGCGTCAACCACCACATTTTCTTTACGCTTTTTTAAAACGATCTCATAATCATAGCCAAACAACTTGGTCACCCATTTTTGTTTCTCTGGGGATGAAATGCGTTGTTCCAGGAAGTACTTGAGGCTTTGATGTTTCATTTTAATTTGGAAGCATTGTCCCAATTGATAAGGGTGCCATAGATCCACTGCATGCAAAATAGACATAATTTTTTTTTCATAGATCGATTGGACCAAATTTCAATATGACAATTGTTTATCGGTGAAATACAAAGGGCATCCATTTTTCATGAGGAATTCCATGATTCCTCTCCCTAATGCATCACATTCAAGAAAAAAGGCCTTGGTGAAATTAGGTAGGGCCAATACAAGAGTAGTGCACATAACATCCTTCAAGGCTTAGAAGGATTGGTTTGTTGTTGGATTTCAACTGAAGGAATTCTTTTTAAGGAGAGATCTTAGGGGTGGCACAATTTTTCCATAATTTTGAACAAACTTTTGATAATATCTCGTTAAACCTAGCAAACCATGCAAACATTTTAAGAGTTTTGGGGTGAGACAAATTATGCATAGCTTTAATTTTCTTAGGATCCACCCTTACACCATCCTTGCCAACAATATGACCTAGGTACTCAACTTCAAAGACAACAAAATCACATTTAGAATGTTTAAGTAAAAGTTTGTGCATGGAGAGGAGATGGAGAACTTGATCTACATGTGTGAGATGGGTTGTCCATGTGTTACTATAGATGAGAATTCCATCAAAGAAAACTAACACAAAATTATGGAGGAAAGGAAAAAAAACATGATTCATGAGATTTTGAAAAGTGGAGGGAGCATTACAAAGATCAAAGTGCATTACAAAGAATTCATAGTGTCCCTCATGAGTGTGAAATTTCATCTTGGGAATGTCTTCCTCTTTCATATGTATCTAGTGGTATCTAGAACATCGATTTTGGTAAAGTATTGTGCCCCACTAAGTTCATCCATAAGGTCATTTTTGACAGGAATGGGGAATTTGTCCTTAATGGTAAGTTTGTTGAGGGAAATCAAATCAGGACAAATGTTACAAGTTCCTTCCTTCTTGAGAACCATGACAATTGGGGCTGAATAGGGGCTAGTACTAGTATGGACAACACCCACTTGTAATATTTCTTGGACAATTTTCTCAGTTTCATATCTTTGAGCAAAAGAATGACGATAAGGGAAAACAATGGGAGGAAGACTTCCTCATATTAAAGGAATGGAATGATCATGGTTTCCATGGGAGGCGGGAAGGTCCTGGGGTGTTTGGAAAATAATGTGATGGTGTGAAAGGATAAATTGAAGTTTTGGGTGTACTAGGGGTGTCTCAACTACTTGAATGGAATGGAGTTGGGAAATGATGCCAGAATGACCTTTTTTTAGTAAATTTTCCATGCGGTGGGAACTGATGATCTATGGATAGCCTGCATTAATGATTTTGAATTTATATTGTTGTTCTTCCTATTGGAATTGCATGGTTAAATCCTTAAAATCCATGAGTATGGGTCCTAGGGTGTGTAACCATTCTGCACCAAGAACAATGTCACAACCACCTGTTAGCACTAGAATATGTTCTTAGAATTCTATAAGAACAAGCCTAATACCCATCATAATTTGAATAATTAAATCAATTTTATGGTTGGTGGATTAGCAAGAAAGAACAAGAAAGAGAGGAACAAACTGTTTGCAGAGACATTCCATTGGGCATGGAATCATAACATTTTGCAGATCAAAGGAAATCAAGATACCTTCCAGACAAAAGGGATATATAATGATGAACAAAATAATGAAGTATATAACACTAACAAGAAATAGTCATCAAGCAATGATCCTCTTTGCAAAATGAATAAAAAAAATACTTGAATAGAAATCATGAAAGAAGGAAATCATTGCAAATCCTTTGCAACTCATGAATATCCTACCCATGAACAACCATTGATCCTCAATGTATTAAATTCATTCAAGAAAGATGAAAATGTAAAATGTAAAATAGAGAAAAACAAATATGATAGTAAAAACTCTCATAAATTGCTAATGGCAAAAATGTTACATTCTGATATGCCTAGCATGCTTAAAAATCAGCATACACAACTAAACTACCTCTCCCCTCTTCTAACTCAAGCCCCCATTTTTGGAGTCCTCTCCCTCATTAAATATAAAATTACATCAATAATATATATAGGAGGTCACAACCTATTCCATGCATTGGATTCTATACTTTAGATATATCTGGCAAACAAAAAATCCAAATAATTCCTTCATTCCTGGAAACTGTCTTTTAGAATAAATGTAACTGGAACGAGCTCATTGCATGGAGATTTAGTGGAGATAAATCTTAGGTACAAGTGTCCCTTGGTGTCTAAATAATATTTGAGAACCCATTCAAACCTCCTAAGATAGATGGAAGCTCTCCTACAACTTGGATTTATCATGCAATTAGAGTTTGCGCAATTTTAGGATTCGCTGCAAACTTTCCTGTAGGTGATGATTTCAAGACTTCTACCAAACAACGAACTGGGTTAGGATTATTTTTGGTCAAAAAGTCAATAATATAATGAGGCATCTCCAAAAAACGTTTTGGAGGAACCCATATCGGAATTGAAACGTTATGTTGAAAATATAATTAATTTGGCAGCGCACAGTCAAGTTTGCAATGCATAGTGAAGTTTGTAGTGCACAGTGAAGTTTGCAGCACAAAGTTGAGTTTGCAATGCACAGTTTATTTTGTATCCCACAATTGATTTTGTAGCGCACAACTGATTTTTCAGCGCACAATCGAGTTTGCAGTGCATAGTGAAGTTTGCAGTGCACAGTGAAGTTTGCAGTGCATAGTCAAGTTGGCAACGCACAGTCAAGTTGGCAGCACACATTTGCAAATGGAAATGAAGATAAGAAATGATAAATATTCCTTTTGAAACCAACCCTTGGATATGTTAGATGATGGCCAAGAACTAAAAGCAATAATGGTGTTAACATTGGCTCCTACTAGGGAATGTCATGCTCCTACTAGTGTGTGAATATTTTGAAAACATAGGCTCCATCCAATCAGATATTGGATCATGAAAATCATGAAATATTTTTTTGTGCTGATCTAAAGGACAAGGATACCACTGTACTGAATCTTCTGTGTGAATAAAATTATGATCTCTACTATTCTGAAAAACAAAATAATGCTACAATATATTTCCACCATTGTCAAATATTTCAAGTGAAGGCTGAAAATTAAGCTTGTCTTCATGATATTTTACATGAGTAAGTATGTTTTAAAATTTATCATAAACAGGCCCCGGATGGGGTGACACGCGGGCATCCGAGGGCACATGGGCCGCCACCGGGACTCCCCTTTATGGCATCAACCAGCGAGCGGCCCTTAGCTATTAATGCGCAGGGGCTCGTACCAGCCACTTCCCATTGATGAGCCCTCTCGCGCGAGAGAAATGTACTAGGAGGTAGTGCATTCAACACCCTACCTTAATGGCGTCGATGGTTATGATAGCTCTATGCATTATCACCGCAGGGATTTGGAATGAGAAACATGGGTTCATTGCAGTGTTCATCTCGACCACGCAGGAATTCATAGCTCTGAGAAACTTTGGGAGAGGCGAGGCATGCTCCAACGCGTCCACAATGCCACGGCTCGGGGGAAATCCATGCTGAGGATCCGCCTGGAACAGGGCCGAGTCTCGACGCCAACGCCACCGAAAATTTGATCGTGCTCTCGTCCTAGCTTCTGCCCGGTGCATGGAGCAACAACGAATGCCTCCCATGGAAACTATCAAGGAAATCAGTCTGGAAGAGGCAATGAACAGTTGGCCAACATGGGCACCAGAACAGGAAAGCACGCTCCCTTTCGGGGACACTCTACGAAGCCTCCTCACCGAGAGCTCGGAGGAATTCTTCCCTCCCTACATCGTGGAGGAGGAAATTCCTCCCTACAGCACCAAGGGGACGGAGGCGTCCAAGCACAGCGCAACAGGGGACAACATAGAAGGAAAGAAGGAGCCACCACTGATGGAAAGCAAGGAATCACAGGAACCAGTGGCAAAAGCACCCGACAGTGATGTTGGGATGTAGCAGCCATCCACCTCTGAGATACCGCACCTTCCCCTCATCTTCAAACTCAGGAGCCTCATGGATAATCAAGTCTTCCGCCTGGCCAGGATGGACCAGAGGCTGGATATGCTATTTGCGGCACACTCCAAGAACCTCTCACCTCGACAGTGTCCAATGTGCGCACAAATGTACTCGCTACCAGTAGGGTGGTGGAAAAAGAAGCATGAGGGAAGACGCACGGGCAACTAGCTCCATAGTAGCTTCTGGTCAGAAGATTCTCTGTTGTTT
>JASDQU010012244.1:85656-96057 GCA_032191745.1 Picea mariana
AAATCCCTAATCAATTTCATCATCCATATATGATTTGTAACTCTATAGTAGATATTGTTTATATGATCACATACCTGCAAACCTTCCTTAAATTTAACAAAAAGAGGCTAGCATTTTCATAAAACTTTACTTCAGTCTCACATGACTAATTTTGGATTAGTCAACAACCCTAACTTGAAATAATAATAACTATGTACATGTAAAGAATAAATATATGAAAATAGTACACAATGTTCTTCAGTGTCTTTTATGCAATTCCTTCAGGTGTCACTACTTGGAACCTCTCAGAAAAGGTGTTATAGAAAAAATGGCATACCTCGTTGAATTCTGGCTTATTCTAGAGATCAAAATTGTAGAGCGTTCCCTGCACAGATTGTTTTTTGTATGGATCTAAAAATGGTACACATAATACTATAGACTGTACTATAACCAATACATTTGGTCTTACTAAATTTGGATCTTTTATGAAGAAGTTATGACGTTTTTACACAAAACACATGTTTTAGACTAGTTTTAGGACTAGCCACAAACCCTATTTTCCATAGAGTGTAACTCCAAAAATGAAATGACCCAAAAGATGATTTTTTTATCACAACTAATTGGATATTTTTCTTCAATGTCCTCCCAATTTAATGATATGAATCATTCTAGAAAAAAACTTTATTGCGAAAATGGTGAGATGACCTATAAATAAGATACCTTAGAAAGCATCATCAAAAGAATTTATCCTCCCTTGAATTTCGGCCTTATTTACTTCACCTTCCCTCTAAAATTCAGCTTAGATATCATTTTGTTACCTTAGTCACTTATAGATATTCAATATGCTCAAGTGTGATTAAAATGAGAGAGCCTTGCCTCTTATTTATACTTTCATGTAGCTTTCTCAAGGGGTTACCTTTTAACCATCTTAACCCACTTTCCTTATTTTAGGGTTAACCCACTTCTAACCACTTGTCCACTTAGTAATTTCTCCATTAAATTTATTATTTAAATAATATATTTTTTATCCACTTTGACTTAGAGTACACTCATCACTTCACTTTATTATTTACCTTCTAAAATCTCTTAAACCACGTTCCTTATTTTAGGGCTAACCCACTTCTAACCACTTGTCCACTTAGTAATTTCTCCATTAACTATATTATTTAAATAATTTCTTTTGTATCGAATTTGACTTATAGTACACTCATCACTTCACTTTATTATTTAAGTAATTTCTTCTTTTCAACCACTTTGACTACTTTTACCTTTTGGGGCTTCTATATGACTCATGAGGGTTCTCCAACTTCACATGGCCATAACTCTCTAACTATGAGGAGTTATGTGACGTACCACATACCACCGGAAATGGAATGACATGTACTATCCATCTAGAATAGTATTTCCTACAAATATATCAAAACTCATACCATTATTCATCAAACAAACTTGGGTCCATTGCCCAAACCTTTGTGCTATCAGAATTTTCTACAGGAATTTCTTCAAGGGTTGACATCAATGACAACCAACCCAACTAATCAATAGTGTGATTCGAGAGGGAGCTTGGAAATGCTTTTCTAGCTAAGTATCATTGATAGAAATATTTGTCAATAGGCACCACCCTTCATAAATGCTCAAAAATAAGTTGAATTTTCCATGGAAAAGATGTGTTTCGACTAACAATGATGGGGATTTTATCTCTAACATGATTTGGAGGTTTTCACAAATGTTTCTAATGTGTCTATTGAGTTGTGACACCTACAAAAATTGCATGAAGTGTGTTACGACACTTGTGACACTTGCGACGGTTTAGGTGCGACACTCGCGACACTCAGAATGTGACGTTTGTGCCACATGCGACACTTGTGACACTTAAAACATGAATTTTTCTCCATTTGCAACACTTGTAACACTTTATATGAAAGTGTGGAATTTTTATGAATAACAGATTGCCGCCAAAGTGTGAGGTCAAAAGAGAAAACTGATGTCTGAAACACTTTGTTCAGTGCAAAGGTGGTGGAGTCAGAGAACCTGGTAGAGGCTGCAAACAATCATCAAATAGTATTAATATACCTTTCACTCCCAAGGAAGGCATACCTATGTTCAGAATAGAAATGACTCAAATCATGTCCACTGACCAATACATTGCGGATCCATAGTGATATTGACTAAGGAGATGGCCACCAAAGATGCAATGTGGATCCATTTATCCATGACATGACTTAATCACATCCATGAAAGAATACATAGTGGAGCTACAATATGACAAGAACATATCCACATACCAATAGAGTCAAATAATCTCCATCACAACCTGGGAAAAGCACAGAATAGAGTGCATGCTCAACCCAGGGTCTTTGTCTCGATACAAAAATAGTATGATTATATCCTTGTGAATAAATGTTTTGATGTTGAACATGGTAGAAATCGCTTGATTACCAGTCATTGATGTATACCATTAACAATCACAAGGGAAATCACCAATAATGTTAATGCTTCCAAAGGTACCCTAGTACATTCAAACGAATTTGAATCATTGAGCTGAAGTCGAACATTAGTGGAATCAATTGATCATAGGTCAATGATGTAAACCCACTATCGAAGGTGAGGATACCTATCATTGAGGAATGTAGGTTCCAAGGTATTGTTGTGTTTCTGAGTCGAATTATCAGATGATGTGATGAAGTCTACAGGAAAAGACTCGTTGAAGGAGGGCCTTGATGTATTCCCCCATCATCGACATGAAACGGTTATAGGACAGTGATATGATATTGGAAATACGGACTTACACATGGATGGAAACTGGTAATATTTTGGATGGTTGATCTAAAGTGAAATACTTCCCTTAAAAATTTATGAGGCATGAAACAAGACTTGGCACCTTTTGACTCAATTGAGAAATGGACCAAAACACAGCACGACAATGATTGGTGCACTCTTCGAATGAGTTGAAGGAGTAACAAGACTCATGGGATGGGTATGACTCAGGGGAGATTGAATTAACCAAATGTAAGGTGAAATGCAGACAGGTTCCATGTTGATCCAGTTGGATATTGATGGCTACCCACCTATTCCAACTAGATTCTCTTGTCCATTTTTTAGTTCAGCAATTTCTTTTGTACTTCTTTGTAATTGTGGGTTCTACACTTCTGGGGTTGTTTGAATCCCTACATAGCTTCTAGGTGGATTGTGGCCTCGCACCTAACCCAACTATCTTATTTTGTATGTTTTCATGTTAGCACATCTTGTTGTACTTATAGGGACGTTTTTTTGGCCTAAATAATGTTTTCTTGGCTCGCCATAGTCAAACTATAGATGGACTCAAAGTTTGACAGTGGAATGTGTATTTCATTGAAAGACCTTTCCAATGGGCTATCACGTGCCTAAAACAGAGGTCATATGCAAGCATTAGGACCCCAGGAAGTTGAGGTACCAACTTACCCATAGGGGCCCACATGACTTTTGACATTTCACCTCCTAGGGTTATGTTTTTGGATGTATAGGGTTTTGGAAATCATGAGTAATATCAAAAAGTCGTCTAGAGCCTCATTTTAATTCATTATTCTCAGACGAATGTGCATAGCAGCCACATCTCTTCTTAGAGATAGCTACCACCATTTGAGCAAGTGTTTCAATTCTTCAGTTTTACAGTTTTAGCCTATTTCATTATTCAATAGAAGATATTGTTCACTAGATATTTGTGTTATTCTTCATATCTCTGTGTTTATTGTATTTAGTTTGTTAATCAGTTTGTTCCGCTCCTAAATCTGGATTAGTGGTATCAAAGTGGTCTGCTCTTCATTTATTTCTCTTCATGCATGTCCCCAACAAGATCTGGGTACAAGAAGTTGGGACTCGAACCAATTGTTCCATTGCAAGATCGATCATACCGAGCCAGACAACAACCCATGGGGGATGAAAATAAATATGATGGAGAAGGAGATCCTATTAAAATGTTTCTTGAGGAAGACCTCGTGTGACAAAGGAACTGAATGATGGACAACTTCACGCAGATCCTTCGACGTCTTCCCACAGGAGAAGCATATTCATCAAGTGGCTCTGCAACCCCCTTCAAGGTATAGGTAAATTTTGATATTCCATTATCTAAAGGACTGATAGATGTGGATGTTGTATATAAATGGTTGAATCTACTCGAAGGGTATTTTTCAGTCCACAATTTTTCTGATAGGGAAAATATCACTTTTGCACTCCTCAAGGTCATTCCCCATGTTAAAGATTGGTGGGATACTTACTCTGAGCAAAGGGTCATAGAGAAATATGAAATGTTTGTGGTGGCCCCTACATGGGATTCCATTAAAGAACAATACTACCCTATTGGAAGCTACGACAACCAGTACATCAAATAGATCACCCTAAGTCAAGAAAGGGACCAGATAGTACCAGATTTCACCAATATTTTCCATACCATGAGCACCAAATTGGGTATCAAAGACTTTGAACATCATCTAGTGCTCAAATAACGCAGGTATTTTCACAGATACATTCAAATAGAAATGGAGTTTCTGGACATCGTCTCATTATGCATGGCTTATAGATACACTATCAAGATCAAGAATAAATTTAAGTAGAAAAAGAGAGAGTTTGTATCTACAAACCCCTCATAGTCAAATCATAGAAAAGGTGGCCCCAACCCACACAGCAAAAGACCAAGTCAATATGGCCACCCTCGGGACAACTAGTGCAAGCCACAACATAAGAAGGGAAATGAGAAGATGAAGAAGGACACGGGAAAATGGTGTGAGTACCATAAAATCCCTTGGCACAACACCAAAGAATGTCTCTCCAAGAAGTCACTCCTAGCTGAACTAAAACCTTTCGAGTGAGAGGTCGATTCTAATTCTGAATCAAATCCTAAAGGAGAGAAGAGGATTATCGATGATGAACCTAGTGCCACTATGGCTACCACTAAAGTTTGTCCAAGAGAAACAGAAGAACCAGAGGAAGGGGAAAGCCTGTTTCACTCGTAGATGTGGGTAAAGGGGGCTCCATTTCATTTTAGTGTCGATAGCGGTAGTCAAAAGAACTTGATTTCAGAAGAGGTCATCAATTGGCTGGACCTACCAATGACACCAAACGCTGAACCCCACACCATCGGTTGGCTTCGCTAAGGAAGAGATATTCATGTCAACCAAAAGTGTTTTCTTCCCTACCACATCAAGCCTTTCAAAGATGAGGTATTGTGTGATATTTCTCCACTTGAAGTTTGTGATGTTCATTTAGGACAACCATATTTTTGGAATTATCATGTTGTGTATGAGTCTAGACCCCGCATTTTTATTATTACTTTGGGTAGACAATTGTATAGGATACCATAGATAGCATTGATTACTGTTATTTATTTAATCTCTGCTAAGAAATGCAGTAAGGTGATTTCACAGAATGGAAATTTCATCTTCTTTTTGTTCCATTCTCATAGTAAGAAGATGGTCACCGCCACATCCGTGGCCTCTACACAGAGCCTCTCTTTGCAGAATAAACAAGTGGATGGGATCATGGAATAATAAAAATACATCTTCTCCTCACCTATAGGGGTACCGACACACTGCCAAGTTAAGCATTAAATTGATCTGACCCGTGGTGCAGCTCTACCTAATGAACTAGTCTATCATCGCTCGCTATTGGAAAATGATGAAATTAGGAGTCAGATCCAAGAGATTATTCAAAAGGGGTACATAAGACCCATCTCCTCCCCTCACGGAAGCTAGGTTGTACTGGTGCAGAAGAAGGATGGGACTTGGCAACTTTGCATTGACTATAGAGCCTTAAATAAAATCACAGTTTGGAACCACTACCCTTTCCCAAGATTGATGACCTTCTTGACCAAATCAAGGGGGAAAAGTTCTTCAACAAGATTGACCTAAATTCTGGCTAACACCAGGTTCCCATTGAACCAATTGATGTATGGAAGACAAACTTCAATTCTAAAGAAGGTCTCTTCGAATGGCTAGTCATGCCCTTTGGCTTAACAAATACACCAACCACTTTCATGATGTTGATGGATGATGTATTGAGACCCTTCACCAACTCCTTTGTGGTGGTATATTTGGATGACATCCTCATCTTCAGAAGAACATGGGAGGATCACATGCAGCATATTCAATAGGTTTTGAGCAGTCTGAGGCAGCACAAGCTAAATGTCAACTTGGAAAAATGTTCTTTTGGAATGAACAAGGTCCAATATTTGGGATACATTGTTGATGAGAATGGGGTACATGTTGATCCAGATAAGATCCAAGTCATCCATGATTGGTCATCCTCGACCACACTAATAGAGCTTCAAAGATTCTTGGGACTAGCCAACTTCTACCGACGGTTCATGTTGGGACTATCCCATATTGCATGGGCCGTCAGCCAAGTGACCAAGGGTGGTGGCAGGCCCAAGTTCATGTGGGGGAAGGAACAATAATGATCATTCAATGATCTGAAACATCGCTTGTAATCATATATATTACTCTCATTTCCCAATGTGCAGCAACCATTCGAGATTCAGGTTGATGCATCTGACTATGTTGTGGGTGCAGTTCTCACTCAGCACGGTCATCTAGTGGCATACCATAGTGAGACACTCTCAAATACTATCCAGAAATACTCCACCTATGATAAGGAAATGTATTCCATTGTACAATCTTTTCGTCAATGGAAACATTACATTCGGGGAAAGGAGACGATCATACACACTGATCATAAGCCTCTGCATTTCATATAGACACAAGGGAAATTGCAGAACGATTGCCATCAAAAGTGGTCCACCTACCTGCAACAGTTCCATCTTAACATCAAGTATAAGACATGTATCTCAAATTGTTTCGTTGAATGCCTTAGTCGACCTCTTGTGGTTGCACTCACCACTGTCCTCCATTCCTGTGGACATGAAGTATATGAGTGGCCCCAACTTTATCAACAATATCTAGACTTCACCACCACCTATCATCTCTTGGGTACATGCACGACTGTCATAGATTTTCACATTCAGGATGAACTATTATGCCACCTGGGCCATCTTTGTGTTCCTACAAGTGAGCGTGAAAATATGATTTTGGAAGCCCACTACAGTTGGATGGCAAGGAATTTTGACATGGAGAAAACTATGGATGTTCTTCAGAAACATTTTTATTGGCCAAAACTTCGACGGGACGTCAGGGAGTATATCAGATCTTTCACATTCTATCCTAATGACAAGCCAGCCATCAAGAAGAAAGTATTATACACCCCTCTTCCTACTCCCGATAAGCCTTGTGAATCCATCTCAATGGATTACATGTCTGGCCTTCCATCCACCAAGCAAGGAAATGACTGTGTATTTGTGGTCATTGATCGGTTTTCAAAGATGGCCATCCTCATAACCTACAAGAAGAATATTACAGTGGAAGACACTGCCAAGATCTTATTCGAACAAGTGTGGGTCCACTTTGGGATACCATAGACCATCATCATCGACTAGGATAGCAGGCTCCTCAACACATTTTGGTCGAGTCTCTGGTCATTGTTGGACACCAAGATCACAAAATCCATTGCTTTCCACCCCCAAACAGATGGTCAAACAAAGTTCGTCAATTGGATGATTGTTCACATACTGTGCATGTACAACTCTAAGCATCCACATACATGGGATGAGATTCTCCCCTATGTTCATCAAAGTTACCACAGGGCTCTCCATAGCTCCACTGGCCATATCCCATTTCAGGTGGGGCTGAGATTCCAACCTTTGGGACCCATTGATGTTGCACTTCCTCTTTCCACCACACAGAGATACTCTTGCCATGATCAATTTGCAGCTGACAAAACCACCATATTCATTTAGCGGATTCATCACATCCACCAACAGGTCCAGGAGATTTTGCATAAATCCAATGCTAAGTACAAGCAACGCCATGATCAACATAGGGTACCACACCAGTTTCAGGTTGGCAACAAAGCCTGGTTACATTTGCAGAAGGAGCATCTCACAGGTCCCCATCGAAATCTTCGCCCACTTATTTATGGGCCTTACACTATCACCAAGGTCATGGGTATAATTATTTTGAGCTCAACACTCAACCCTTCTTTGGCCTACACCCAGTGTTCAATGTGGACCTCCTTCAACCATATTTTCCACCATTAATGGACACCTCAAAGATCGCATAATATCTGAAAACCACATAGCTCAACCCTAACTACATGGAACATGAATCCACTAATCAGATAGTGGACATACAGGTCAAGGACACTTGCCAATAGAGGATCCAACTTTAATGGGTTGTCAAGGTAGGTCAACTCCTCCACCAAGAAAAGTGTCTCACCCGAGGCCAAGTCCAACAGAGGTTTCCTCACCTGATGGGGGAACTCTACAAAATGGATACCATTGCTTCCTAAGGGGGTATTATTCATCCAGTTGGATATTGGTGGCCACCCGCCTATTCCAACTGGCTCCTCTTGTCCATTTTTTAGACCAACATGTTCTTTTGTACTTCTTTGTAATTGTAGGTTCTACACTTATGTGGTTGTCTGAAGCCCTAACACATATTCTAGATGGATATTGGTGGCATCTCACCTAATCCAATTGGCTTAATTTGTATTTTTTCATGTCATCACATATTGTTGTACTTCCAGGGCCATTTTGGAGGCCTAAACATTGTTTTTTTGGTTCACCACAGTCAAACTATAGAAAAAGTTAGAGTTTGATGGTGGAATGTGTAGTTCTCTGAAATACCTTTCCAATGGGCTATCATGTGCTTAAAATGGAGTTCGTATGTAAAAGTTACGACCTTGGGAAGTTGAGGTACCAACTTACCCATAGGAGCCCACATGACTTTTGACGTTTCACCTCCTAGGGTTAGGTTTTTGGATCTATGGGGTTTTGGAATTCATGAGTAATATAAAAAAAGGCCTTTAGAGCCTCATTGTAATTCATTCTACTCAGAAGGATACACGTAGCAGCCACATCTCTTCTTAGAGATAGCTACCACCATTTGAGAAAGTGTTTTAGTTCTACAGTTTTATAGTTTCATCCTATTTCATTATTCAATAGAAGATATTGTTCACTGGATATTTGTGTTATTATTCATATGTTCATTTTTATTGTATTCAGTTTTTTAATCATTTTTCTCTACTCCTAAATCCAGATCACATGTGACAACAACAACTGCCTTAAAGGTTTCAAGACATTTGACCCACTTCCTTCAATTTCCCCCCCATCTAGATAGATGACTACCTCTTTCTTGTTTATAGAGCTTGAGGAGGATAATAGAGGTATAACTCACCTTTGGTAAGTTCCTCTTCCTATGTTTAATGAACTGGAAGAAGTAAGGGTTCATCCTTGGATGGACCCTTCAATGTATGGTTTTATGAGTCCAGAGAAGGAAAAATCGGTTGTTTTTCATGTTTAGGAAGTTTGAAAAGAACTTAAATAAAAATATGTGGGTGCTCTTTTTCGTAATTTTGGTCTCTGAGGCCCGAAAAACCATAAAATAATATGACTGAGAACTCTTCTAGTCAATATTTGACTAGAGTATTCATTTTTAACTTTTGCAAAAGTTAAAAAGTCATTTTGGGTAAATATTTAGTTCATTTTCACCTTTTACTTGCAATTTCCCTTTTCACTTGAGTTTTTTCCATTTGGAACGATTTTTTTGGCGTTGATTGTAGGAGCTACGGGCCGTCATTCTACATTTCATCTGGACCAAGTTAGATATTTTATCCTTCTCTTCATTTTCCATGGTTTTATTTTTCATTTTGATGCTTGTTTTAGTGGTTTTGGTCTCTCTAGGGACCTCTAATGCACCCTACTAGGGTGGCGCTCTCCTAAGACATTATGAGGGGTGCCATATTATATCTTGGCTCCCTGGTACCCTTGATTATGGAGCACCAACGCTCTGTAAAGGCTTGTATGGGGGTGCCAGGAACAAAAAACAATTTTTTTCTTGTAATTTGACCTCTAAAAAAACATTTTCTTTGTTTGAGATTTTGGCTAATGCATTTTACTGTTGATTTGCAGGGATTTATCTACCAAAATGATTGAATGGAAGGAAAGGGAGCATGAGATTTATGATTTGGTTTCCCTACATGACCCTCAAGCAAGGGAAGCTCTCCGAAAATACGGGCTATTGAAATACTTTAAGATACAGAATATGTCAAAGGAAATACTTCTCCTTGAGCATCTGATTGGATTATGGGATGCTAACGAGCAAGCCTTCTAGGTGGGATATCACATGTTGGAGGTCGACATTGAGGATGTGTATTTTTTGATGGGGATTTTGAGGAGGGGGGCACCCATCATCCGATCTGGCCATCGGACCACACCACAATAGACATATGAGTATATAGCATAGTTTTGTGTGTTAGGATTGCACAAGGAGAGTGGAAGGATTGAAATCAAGGATGTGAGGGACCTTCCACTATGAGATATATTGTTTACTCTTACTG
>JASDQU010012244.1:166798-191478 GCA_032191745.1 Picea mariana
CCAAATCAAGTTCAAGAGTCTCTTCAATGGATGTGCCTTCTAAGTGTTCTTTTGGAGAGACATTCATTTGAAATAATTTGTGTTCTTTACATTTGTTCCCTTTGAAATATTGTCCATCACAAGTATAGCAAAGGAAGAGGCTTTAGCATTCTACCATCTCTTTTAGATATAAATTGTGGATTTTGATTGGCTGCAAGTTAGAGGAGATGGGGGTAGTTTCCACAGGGGGGATAGGGAGACTAGAGAATAAATTTCTCTTGGTTTGTGCATTGATCACCATCTCAACTTCTTTAACTTTGTCACAAGCTTCCAACCAAGTTTTGGGGTGCTACAATATGACATGTGTTATATCATTTTTTTCCACACTCCATGAATTATGCTTTGATGGAATTCCCTTTCCTTGAAAAAGCCTTAATTTCCCTAGTGTGGCTCATCCAGAGTCAAAAATTCAAAATCGTGTACATATACACGGGCTACATTTAGAAAAATCACGTACATAGGTTGATCCATTATAGCCCATGTACATTGGGTTTTTTGCTCAAAAATTAAAAAATATGTCAGGTTTCCATGCCAAGTCACAAGATCTATGATCCTTGAGCTTCCATGGCATATAAGCCTGAGGTTCTGAATGTGTGTCATGATAAAACACTATAGCGTTTTTTAGACACCAAAAGAGTCTCACCCACTCATGGGGTACACCCACAGCCTACCTATAACACACCCACTACGGGGGCTAGAAATTTTTGGCTTTCTTTCCTTTTAAAAGTCCCTCATAGGACCGTGGTTATGCCCATAGTCCTTACAAAGGAGGCACTTCCACTATCGCGATCTGGAGAGTCGTGATACAAGCATTCCTTGTGCTCTCTTATTTTTCGAAAGGCCGAAACCTGAAACGGGTCTAGCCGCTTATCGAGATTAACAACAACCCGGAACAAGTCCTAGTCCTCTACCCTTCAAGGTTTTGCATACTGGGAATTCGAGATGTGCGACTATAGGAGGTCTCACATTTGGGTCTCCCAAGAGCTGAAACTCCGAAACGTATATATACATATACATATACATATACATACATACATACATACATACATATATATATATATATATATATATCTTGCTCAACCTATTTCAGGGTTCCGCCATTTGGGTTTTCTTGAAATGAGACGTCAAGGGGATCATGCCCTTCAGCACCCCGGAAGTCGAAACTACGGAGCATCAAGATTTTGCGCGTTACGCCACACCGGGACTTTCCCCATCGGGATTTCGCATCTAGTGGATACAAGGAATAAAAGCTTTCCTTTGGGGATCTCAGGTACCGAAACGTCGAGACACCAAAGACTATAAGTACTAAGCCATTTCGGCATCTCGCCTATCGATATTTTGCGTTATGCGAGAATAAGGAGTCTCACTCCTAGGTTTCCTGGGAGTCGAAAACTCCGGGTCATCAAAACTCGTCCACGATAGTCCGAGTCGGGGTTTCACAAATCGGGATTTCAGGACTGGCACGTACAAGGGAAACTTACCCTTGGGTATTTCGGGTACCAAAACACCGACCCAAGTCACACTATGCCATATCGAGATTTCGCAAGTAGGGATTTCGTGATAAGCGAAGACAAGGAAATGGGTCCTTGGGATTTTCGGGTGCCGAAAATCTAAAAATCAAGACTTGTCCATACTTTGGAAAAATCAGGTTTTCGCACACTGGAGGTTCGCGATACGATAGGTTGAATATTTACACTCTCTGACTACTTGAATGCCGAAACATCGAGAGACCTGCCCATCATACACTTAGACCAATTCGAGGTTTTGCAGTTCGAGATTTTGCAACTGGCGGGTAAAAGGGGACTTACCCTTGGGTATCCCAGTTCCTAAAATACCGAACATATATACTTATCCAGGCTGGTCCAATTCGGGGTTTTGCGAATCGGGGTCTCGCGATGTGTGCAGGAAGGAGGTCTCGCACCTAGATCTTCCGAGAGTCGAAACTCCGAATTACCAAACTCTTAAACCTGCTCATCTATTTTAGGGTTCATTCCCTCGGGATTTCGCGAGTCAGGATTTCAGGACTTGCGACTACAAGGAAACTCACACTTAGGTGCCCCGGGTGCCGAAATATCGAAAACTAAGGTCTTAACCGCATGCTGTCATTTCGGGATTTCGCAAGTCGGGGTTTTGGGATTTGCGAATACAAGGGAACTCGCCCTTGGGTATTCCGGGTACCAAAACACCGAAATACTAAGACTTATGAGGATCACTTCTCTCGTGCAGGTGTTTTCAAGACTTACACCATAAAAATCCTTCTTTAGGTCCTTGGGCAAAATTTCGCCAGGTTTGAAGACCCGACTGAAAGGTCTTCTAAAAATCTCCAACTGTTAACCTCTGTGACCTATAGTAAGCCAACTCAAGGGTTCACTAAGGAGGAAACTTCCCCAAAAGGGGTGTCCCTGTGGGGAAATCCATCCATGGCATTACTTGAGACAAATAAGAGAATAAATTTCCCAAGAACAGACTTGAAAACTGAATTCATTCAGTAAATATATACATATGTAAGTCATATGTGGTCATTCCAATCTAAGCATGCAAACACCATTTCTTGTCAAAACACCATACAAACATTCTTATACCGAAACCATTCATAATTGCACAAACCATGAGCACACATTTCAATATATTCAATTCAAGATACAAGACGTAACACTTATCAGAAAAACACCAGGTTTGATGCAACTGCTGAGAGGGGTGCTCGTTTCCACCCAACCGTAGGCTCAGCAACTCCGAAAGGATTTACCACTAGCCACCTCCGAGCTAGACCACGATGCTGTGAGACTCAGTCTATGTTCATCAACAATAAAGAACGAAGGTTACTCTCCTTCTTCTCTGCTATCACTCACTCCGTATTTTTTCATAGTTCTTCTGATTTACTCTTGCCATCTCCCCTCGTGTCTTCCCCCTCCACACTTTTTTTCTTTCCTTTCTCTCTTGCAAGGTTGCATGTGGCATGATCTTCCTCACAGTGGTCAGGCTCGAGGCTTCTATGGATGGGTGGTTCACCCCCCATCCCTCATTAACTCATGAGGAGCCTCTTTACCTACCAACCTGGTGAGTCATTTAATTCGGGGCCAATGAGCCGCTCTTGGTTCTTCGGGCTAGTGAAGACCAAATACGGTGTTGGTTTTCGGTGGAATTTAACACCACCATTCCAGGTGCCTTCCACCACCTTTCATCATCCATCGTGGTCTCTTTTCAACACACCCCCCTCCCAGCAGTCCTGCAACATATATTCATAATATTATTTACATTTGTCGACCTTTTATACAAAGGTATTTCAAATCACACATTCACATCTTGGAGTTTGACATAGTTCTTGGTCAGTATAGTTATTTTTACAGAATGGGGGAAACAAGGTGTTACAATTCCCTCCCCCTTAAAGGAACATCGTCCTCGATGTTCTATCTATCAATCATGACATGCATGTACAAAGGTAAACAAAATCAAATATGCATGTTTCATGGCATCCTCCATTTCCCATGTAGCCTCATCTGGGCCAAAATGTCTCCACTGCACCTTGACCTGTGCAATGGTTTGGTTCCGTAGCGGGGTTTCCTTTCAGTCTAGTATGCATTGAAGTTCTGGTAGAAATTCTCCCTCCGGTTCCACCTGGATCACAGACCAGTCAATTATATGATTAGCATCATGTACATATTTCTTTAATAATGAAACATGGAAAACATTATGTGCTTTTACTGTGGGAGGAAGTGCTAGCCTATGGCTACAGGTCCCACTCTATCTAGAACCTCAAAGGGTCCACAATACCGAGGTGCCAACTTGGAACAAACTCCCATTTTCAGGGAACTCTTCTTGGGCCTAACTCTGAGATATACATGGTCTCTCATCTTGAACTCTCTTAGAGTTCTCTTTTGGTCTGCATAACTTTTCTGTCGGTTCTAAGTGACCTTCAGGTTTTGTTTTATCTGAGTCACTTGTTGTTCCATTTCTTTCAACATGTCGGGTCCAAAATAAATTTTGTTCATGGGATTACTCCAACTGACTAGAGTGTTACATGGCCTACCATAGAGGACTTCGAAGGGACTCATCTTTAAGGATGCTTGGTAGCCATTGTTGTAGGCGAATTCCACCAGTGGTGGGTAGTCTTCCCACTTCTGGGGTTGATGCATTACATGCATCCTTAGCATGTCCTCTAATATTTGGTTTACTCTTTCCATATGTCCGTCGGTTTGAGGGTGATAGGTGGTGCTAAACAACAATTTGGTGTCTAAACCAACCATCAGTGATTTCCAAAAGTTGGAAGTAAATTTCGTGTCTCTGTCAGACACGATCTCTTTCATCATACCATGCAGTCTGAATATCTCCTTCATGAATACCTGGGCGATGTCTATTGCCTTGCAAGTCGACTTGATGGGGATGAAATGAGCAGACTTTCTCAATTTATCCACCACTACCATAATGGCGTCATTTTGTTTGGTCGAGGTTGGTAACCCAGTGATGAAATCCACGAAGATGGTTTCCCATTTTCATTCTTGGATTGGTAAAGGTTTCAATAACCCTGCTGGGTGTTGGTGTTCTGCTTTAACCTGTTGTCACTCTATGCATTTGGCTAAGTACTCGGCTATGTCTTTCTTCAACCTAGGCTAGTAGAATTGTTTCCTAGTGGTTGTGATCATCTTTTGGTATCATGGATGACCAGTATAGGGTATTTTATGTAGTTCGTCCAGTATGAACCTCTTCAAGTCGTCACAATATGGAATGTACAATCTGCTTCGGTAAGTGAGCAGACCTCCTTCAATCATCTAGTATCCTTAATATTTTATTCTTATGGGCTCTTGCTGTAGGTACGAGGTCACGGTTTGGAAGAATGGATCTGTTTCTTGTGCATTTCTGAATCTTTCCTTGACATCCGTCTCACAGGTGCTCACCACTGCCAGGTGAATGGTTTTTATACTTTTGCTAAGGGCATCAGCCACCCTATTTTATTTTCCTTTAATGCGTTTGATTTCAAAATCAAACTCCGTAAGGAGGGCCATCCACCTAGCTTGTCTGGCATTGAGCTTCGGTTGGTCAAAAAATTATCGCAATCCACAATGATCTGTCATAAGTACAAATTTCCTCCCCAAGAGGTAATGTCTCCACATTTTTAAGGCGTGCACTATGGAGGCCATCTCTAGATCATGGGTCACATAGTTGACTTTGTGCTCATTCAATTTTTGGGATTCATAGTAGACCACACTTCCTTCCTGCATTGGGACTCCTCCGAGCCCTTCCTTATAGGAATCTGTGCACATGAGGAAGTCAACTTCGGGATCGACGATCTTCAGCATGGGTGCGTGGGTCAATAGATGTTTCAGTATTTGAAATATTTCTTCACATTTCTATGTCCACATGAATTTTGTCCCCTTTTCTGGAGGGCAGTGATTGGACAACCAATCTTGGAGAATCCCTTTATAAATATCCTATAGTATCCTGCTAATCCCATAAAGGATCTGATATCCAAAACATCCTTTGGGGTAGGCCATTCCATGGTAGATCTGATCTTGTCAGGGTCTACTGCTACTCCTTCTTCCGATAAAACATGGCCTAAGTAATGTATTTTCTTCTGGAAGAAGTCACACTTGTTGAATTTGGTATAGAGATGATGCTCCCTTAGCACTTGCAGCACAATTATAAGATGCTCTTCAAGCTCTTCTCTATTCTTGGAATAAATTAATATATCGTCAATAAAAACTAGCACAAATTTGTCTAGGAATTTGTTGAGTACATTGCTCATCAAGCACATGAAAGTGGCAGGGGCATTGATTAACCCAAATGGCACTACCACAAGCTCATAGTGACCATATCTCGTCTGGAAGGCAATTTTATGGATGTCTTCACCCTTGATTCAGACTTGATGGTATCCCGACCTCAAGTCAATCTTTGATAAAATAGACGCACCTCCCAATTGATCGAACAGGTCATCGATCCTGGGAAAGGGGTACTTGTTCTTTATGGTTACCTTATTGAGTTGTCTATAATCTACACACAGTCTAAGGGTATCGTCCTTTTTCACAAACAAGACTGGTGCTCCCCATGGAGACACCCTAAGCCAGATATAGCCATTATCCATCATTTCTCTTAATTGCAATTTGAGTTCAACTAACTCAGGCATGCTCATTCTGTAGGGTGTCCTAGACACCGAGTGTAAGTTCTATCGAGAAGTCAATGTCTCTTCTCAAAGGTCGACCTAGTACCTCTTCCGGAAATACATCTCTGTATTCTCTCAGGGTAGGGCGATCTTCGAGGCTTGGTTTGTCACCTTCAATTATATTCAACACCTGTATTGCATATAGAGGACATCCCTTTTGGAAATACTTTCTCATTTGCAGAGATGATATTTGTCTCACCGAGATAGGTTTTCAGATCCCTTGAAGCGTTATTCTTCTTCCTTCTTTACTTAAACACTCTAGGGTTTTATGTTAATAGTCCAGTCTGGCTTTATGGGCGGCTAGCCAATCCATACCAATCAACAGATCATACAATCCTAGGGGTAATATGTTAAGGGTTTCTTGGGTGGGGAATTCACCCAACACTAATTGGCAGGATAGTATGACCTCTGCTACCCTTCTTTTGGTGCCAGTGGCTAATTGTACCAACCATGGCTTGCTATGCTTATGTGGCTGTAGTTCACACTTTTCAACAGTATTAGGGGCTATATAAATCAAATTTGAACCAGGGTCAATCAGAATAGACACTAGATGGTTGGAAATCATACCTTCTATTTCCACCACTGAATCTTGGTGGTCGGCTTGGTTATTATCCAAGGCTGCATAAATTTGTGGCACACTCTTGGCCACATCATTGATGGTGGTAGCTTCCTGGATGTTGTAAATTATCCGACTATTCTGTTGTCAGTGTGGACAGTCTCTCAGTAAATGTTTTTCTCTGCAACCCCAACATTTCAAAGGTTCTCTCTTTGGGTTATCATCCTTCACTAGTACAGATCCAGAAGTTTTATTTCCGCCCAAGGAGGGAAAGTTCTACTGGTGTACACTCTAGGCTGGGAATCTCATCCTTGGGTTCTTCTTATAGTTCTTAAATCCTGGGGATTTAATCCCCTTTTTCCGAAATCTTGAACTATTCTTCTATTTCCAGCCTTCGTGAGGTTCTGTCTGATGTCCAAATTGTTCGTGACAATACCTTGCCTTTTGGATAGCGCCTTCTAGGGTCTTTGGCTCATCAAATTCAATTATGTTTCGATAGTCCTTACGTAGTCCGATGATGAAGCATTGCACCTTTTCTTTTTCTTCTTTTATATAAGGTACATACCTCAACAACTCAAGGAATTTGTTGACATATTCCTCTATAGTGAGTTGCCCCAGTTTGAGTTCATAAAATTCTTTAGTCTTCTCATCGAAATATTTTTCCAACAGATACTTCTTCCGAAAATATTTCTCAAACCGTTCCCAAGACAGGTCCTCTTCGCAAACCCCTTTCATGTTCTTAAGGTCTTCCCACCAAATGGAATCCTTTCCATTCAAGTTGAAGGTGGCCACTCGGGCCTTCAAATTTTATGAAAAGTCGTGGACTCTAAAATACTTCTGTAGTCCAAGCAACTAGGCCTCTGCTTCCTCTCCCTTCTTTATTTCACCGTCGAAGGAGTGTGGTTTGGCCTTCTTGAATTCTTTGAATTTATGACCCTTGGAAAGCTTTCGCTTCTTTTGTTTTCTTCGGGAATAAGAACTGGTTCTGCTGCTAGAAGAGCCCTTCGAACCGCCAACTTCCTTCCCAGAGGAATCATCCGACGCTCGTAGTTTACCTTTGGGGTGGACCTTTCTTGAGGTGCTCGTCTCAGTGTGTCCACTGATATCACCATGTTTCTGTATCTTAGGTTCATGTTGCATTTGTCTTTGTAGGTCGGATAAGCTCTGCAGTAGAACTGCGTTAATTTCTGTTTGCTTCTCTTGTTCTTTCATCATCCTCTCATTGTCAGCCTTGCAACTTTGTAATTCAACCATGAGGCTCCTCACAGTCTCAACTAGATCGGGAGGGGTCCCTATTGCCCTCCTTTCGTCAAATTCTTCATCTCTATTGTGGGAGCCTTCCCCCACCTCTTGGTGAGTCTCCATTATGTGCATCTGTAATTTCCCGTGGTTGATCGTCTACTTGGGTGCAAAAGACAAACGTTGGTTGTTAGTCAATATTTATATACATTCATAACCCGCCCATAATTCATATTTCTTTCACATGCATACACACAATCGGGGTTTTCATTTTTTTTAACTTTGACCTTTTTATTAAGAGAGTCAAGATAGAGGGTTACTCCTTTTAGGAGTGTCTCAAACGGAGCTCCTGCGCAACTTGTTCATGAGCCCAAGCAGGCCAAGTGTTGTAACCATGCTCTGATACCAATTTGTAACACACCCACTACGAGGACTGGAAATTTTTGGCTTTCTTTCCTTTTTAAAGTCCCTCATAGGACCATGGTTATGCCCACAGTCCTTATAGAGGAGGCACTTCCACTATCGCGATTTGGAGAGTCGTGATACAAGCATTCCTCATGCTCTCTTGTTTTTCGAAAGGCCGAAACCTGAAACGGGTCTAGCAGCTTATCGATATTAACAGCAACTCGGAACAAGTCTTGGTCCTCTACCCTTCGGGGTTTCGCATACCGGGAATTCGATATGTGCAACGACAGTAGGTCTCGCACCTGGGTCTCCCGGGAGCTGGAACTCCGAAACCTGTATATACATATACATATACATATACATATACATACATATATATATATATATATATATATATATATTTCTCAACCTATTTCGGGGTTCCTCCATTTGGGTTTCCGCGAAATGAGACATCAAGGGGCTCATGCCCTTCAGTACCCTGGAAGACAAAACTCTGGAGCATCAAGATTTCGTGTGTTACGACACACCGAGACTTTCCCCATCGGGATTTCGCATCTAGTGGATACAAGGAATAAAAGCTCTCCTTTGGAGATCTCGGGTACTGAAACACCGAGACACCAATGATTATAAGTACTAAGCCATTTCATCATCTCACTTATCGAGATTTCACGTTATGCGAGAACAAGGAGTCTCACTCCTAGGTTTCCTGGGAGCTGAAAACTCCGGGTCATCAAAACTCGTCCATGCTAGTTCGAGTTGGGGTTTCACAAATCGAGATTTCGGGACTGGCACGTACAAGGGAAACTTACCCTTGGGTCTTTCAGGTACTGAAACACCGACCCAAGTCAAACTATTCCATATCGGGATTTCATAATAAGTGAAGACAAGGAAATGGATCCTTGGGATTTCCAGGTGACGAAACTCCGAAAATCAAGACTTGTCCATACTTTGGCCAAATTCGGTTTTCGCACACCAAAGCTTCACGATACGAGAGGTCGAAGATTTACACTCTCCGACTACCCGAATGATGAAACGTCGAGACACCCACTCATCATACACTTAGACCAATTTAGGGTTTCACAGTTCGAGATTTCACATCTAGCAGGTACAAGGGGACTTACCCTTGGGTATCCCGATTCCCGAAATACCGAACATCAATACTTATCCAAGCTGGTCCAATTCGGGGTCTCGCGATGTGCGCAGGCAAGAGGTCTCACACCTAGATCTTCCGGGAGCTGAAACTTTGAATTACCAAACTCTTAAACCTGCTCATCTATTTCAAGGTTCATTCCCTCGAGATTTTGTGAGTCAGGGTCTCAAGACTTGCGAGTACAAGAACACTCACACTTAGGTGCCCCAGGTGCCGAAATATCAAAAACTAAGGTCTTAACCGCATGCTGTCATTTCGGGATTTTGCAAGTCGGGGTTTCAGGATTTGCGAATACAAGGGAACTCGCCCTTGGGTATTCCGGGTACCGAAACGCCGAAATAACAAGACTTATGAGGATCACTTCTCTCGTGCAGGGTTTTTCAAGACTTACGCCATAAAAATCCTTCTTTAAGTCCTTGGGCAAAATTTCGCCAGGTTTGAAGACCCACTGAAAGGTCTTCCAAAAATATCCAACTGTTAACCTCTCTGACTGATAGTAGGACAACACAAGGTTCACTAAGGAGGAAAATTCCCCGAAAGGGGTGTCCTTGTGGAGAAATATATTCATGGAATTACTTGAGACAAATAAGGGAATAAATTTCCCGAGAACAGACTTGAAAACTAAATTCGTTCAGTAAATATATACATATGTAAGTCATATGTGGTCATTCCAATATAATCATGCAATCACCATTTCCGGTCAAAACACCATACAGACATTCTTATACCAAAACCATTCATAATTGCACAAACCATGAGCACGCATTTCAGTATATTCAATTCAATATACAAGATGTAACACTTATCAGAAAAACACCAAGTTTGATGCAACTGTTGAGAGGGGTGCTCGTTTCCACCCAACCATAGGCTCAGCAACTCCGAAAGGATTTACCACTATCCACCCATGAGATAGAACACAATGCTGTGAGAATCAGTCTCTATTTGTCAACGATCGAGAATGAAGGTTACTCTCCTTCTCTGCTATCACTCGCTCCGTATTTTTCCAGAGTTCTCCTAATTTACTCTTGCCATCTCCCCTCGTGTCTGCCCCCTCCACACTTCTTTTCTTGCCTTTCTCTCTTGTGAGGTTGTGTGTGGCATGATCTTCCTCGTGGTGGTCAGGCCCAGGGCTTCTACGGATGGGCGGTTCACCCCCCATCCCTCATTAACTCATGAGGAGCCTCTTTACCTACCAACCTAGAGAGTCATTTAATTTGGGTCCAGCGAGCCGCTCTTGGTTCTTTGGGCCAGTGAAGACCAAATACAGTGTTGGTTTTCGGTGGAATTTAATGCCACCATTCCAGGTGCCTTCCACCACCTTTCATCAGCCATCGTGGTCTCTTTTCAGCACACCCCCCTCCCATCAATCCTGCAACATATATTCATAATATTATTTACATTCATCAACCTTTTATACAAAGGTCTATCAAATCATACATTCACATCTTGGAGTTCACCATAGTTCTTGGTCAGTATAGTTGTTTTTACAAACTAGTGGAAACAGGGTGTTACACTACCTCTGCATCGCCTCTAGTAGATCCCCCACCTAGACCATATGAATCCTATGCGTCAGACGAGATAGGTTTCCCTGCACGTTCTAAAGAACTCTCTCTGCATCCCCATTGACCGTCTCCTCTCCTTGGACCCTACATAGATGTCTTGGGTATCCATATGGTCGTCATGGACCCACATATGCGTAAAATAAATAAACGTTAATATATGATACCATACAAAAATATTTATGCTTTTGTTTGCATTTATCAAATTGAAAAACACACAAAAAAAATGAAATATACAAAAATCAAAATTATCACCAATCTCTCCAAAGGAAGATCATGTTGGTAATGGCATGTCATGATCCCCTTGATAGTCGATCCCCTCATAGGGATAGTCATTGATGGAAATGATTTGTCGTCACCACTAGTGAAATAACTCATCGTTGTAGGGGGTTGGCACCCTACTAACTCCCAAGCATCTCATCACCTCGATCCATCGGGACATGGATGGATTGTGTAGACCACGTGGATGGATTTATACTCTAGGGATAAAAGATGGAATCCACTCAAATAAAAAAATACATAAAATGAATGCAAACCCGAAGTTCCTCATTCTCCCAAGTTGGCTCTTCAGGTTGGCCAATAGTGAGGTGCAGCAATAGTAAATTGTGGGTCTCAAGCACTCCACAAAATAGAACATAAGCGGCTTTGACACTTGATGCAGGAGCATCGCAAGGGCGTGCAATCATAGCCAGTAGCGAGCCAACGCGGAGATAGAAGACAGCTGGAAAAGAACCTAGCGCATTTTTTTTGAAAATGTTTTGAAATATTAATGAATTCATTAAGTGGAGGCACACTTGTAATTTGTAAATGGAGCTTGAGCGATCTGCTCTCGTCCTTAGTAGGTAGAAGGCATTTATATTAGTTAATAAAAGTAAATAGAGTTTAATGCGTAGATTAGACAGTTTAGAGTGAAAGAGGGAAAATGGGATATAGACACCCTCATTGTATTATTGTAGGATAGTGAACAACATTACCAAGAGAAGAGCATATGGAGCTAGAGCAGAGAAACTATGTTTGAAAACACCCATGTACAGAGATTTGAGTTAATAGAAGAAGTCTTAATTCAGATTCATGGTGTTGTATTTGTTTCTTGTATGCGTATGTTGAATGGTATGTTCATGATTTTACTCTTTCTGTTTTACATTTGCTTTTACGTTGTGTATGAATGATTTCATGGTTAAATGTCTGAAATATGAGAGAGAGAGAGAGTAAGGGAAATGAGTTTCAATTGTTTTTCTGTCTGAGTGAGAGTTCCTACAAGGAGTGCAACTAAATTGTCCACAAGGAGTGCATTGAAAAAGGGTTCAGAGGTTTGTCTCTGAAAGCTCAGATAGGATAGATTTTGTTCTCATTTCCTCAAAAGTACAGTTAGGCGCAAGAGCCGTGCAAAGTGTGCGTAGGCCGAGTGAAGCTTCAGGCGTTTGTAACCTGAATGACTTGTTGAGAGACTGTTGTTGCAAGGAGTGTGCAGAGTCGAAAGGAGTTCAACACTTGAAAGTGTTTGAAGGTTTGCCACAAGGAGTGCGAGCAGGAGTTTTCTGAAAGACTCGAAGTCATGGAGACGCTCAGAAGGGTTCGAACCTTCGAAGTCATCGAAGGGAAGCAAGAGGCTAAGTGCCTTAAAGAATTGAAAGGAGGCGCAGTGACATCATGCTGCAGGAGGAAAATTTCCATGCAGAGAAATACTTTGTTTAAATTTCATAGAAGTTCTCAAGGGAAGAGACGGACGGTTGAAATTATCTATGGAGAATTTGCGAAGTCCCGCCAGTCGTCAGATATGATAGAGAAGCAAGGGGGTTATGGGGTGTTTTCAAAAGCACAAGCCTAGGCAACCAGAGCCGTAGATCCAAGTCGACAGGAGTCGTTGGATCCACCCATTAAATTTCATTTCGAGAATTCATGGGTGGAAGAGCCAAACACTCAGCACTAGGACTCGCGAAATCGGGAAGTCTGAAACCCCGACGAAAGGCGGAAGGTTATGCGGAGAAAAGACTTGGACACATGGTAGAGTTCCAGTGTTTCAGCAATTCGGGATTGGAAAGGTCGAGGGTAAGCCAGGATCATGGGCGGCCAAATCACCGAAACGTGAAAAGGAAGCATTCGTCACAAGAATTTCAGAGCTTGGGGTTCAGGACCTCGGAGTTCGGGGAATCGGTATTCCCGTTGATAAGGAGTGGAACCCCTTCACATTGCGATTTCTGAAATCATGACATAACCGTTTAGACCATCGGCAAATCGCAACTCGACAATTCGGGGTTCATGGTATTGAAAGGTTTAGGGATCGAGAGTCCAAGACTCCCGATACCTGGAAGTCCGAAGTCACACGGACGCGAATATCAAGGAGGAGGTGACAAGTGGAAAGAATCCCACGTCAGCGAAAAAGGTTGGTTGCAGTGATGCTTGGAAAGGGTTGTGGGACCCAGAGAAAGCGCAAGAAGTCTTTTGGGATTTTGGGACCCGGAAGGTAGAGGAGACATAGAGATCTTGTATATCTAGCTCTCGATGCGTGAAATCGTGTTGACCGTTGGATCAAGAAGGGAGCCTGGAACCGTTGATTTTGGTTGGTGGCATAACATTGGGTTTCAGCGTAAATCAGAATTCGGCATATCGGGTTTCAGAGGTTTGAAGGAACAGAGTGCTTGACCACAAGGACTCGCAAAGCTGCGAGGCCCAATCTTCCGAAGTGTAAAGGGAGATCTGTCGAAGATTTACTGTGGGAGCAGATTTCCCGAAAGGCAAATAGAAGAGCCATTTGCCGAGAGCTCTTCGGGCCAGAGGAATTGAACAGTCCTATGTGTGGACTTTCAACCTGCGGGTTAGGGAGGACTACGATAGGTTGGAGGCTACGTCAGGTGTGGTATTAGAGCCTAATTCTTGTTTGTATATTTCAGGCAAGAAAAGCGAGAAGGAATTTCATCCATGCCGCCGAGGAGAAGGGACAGACAAACACCCGATCTTCCAGAGGAAAGGGAAATGCCAGAAGAAAGGGGTAGGCAGGTACCAAACCCAGCCATGGAAATAGAGATGCATGACATTCGTGCCAGACTTGTGGATGTGGACATAAAACAAAGGTGCAGAGCTGATGTTGGAGATGTCAGTGAGTTCGAAAGCGAAGATGACGCTGGACATGGAGAAGAAGAAGTCACAACAGAAGATGTAGCGAATGAATGCTTGATTAGAGTTGTTGCAAGAATGAGTGCAAGATCCAAAATGGACATTCCAGTATATAAAGAAAACCTGGATGTAGAAGAGCTTCTAGACTGGATTAGAGCTTTGGACATGTATTTTGACAATGAAGATGTCGATGATGACAAGAAGGTCAAACATGTTGTCACGAGACTTAAAGGACATGCAGCATTGTAGTGGGATGAACTGCAAGCTGACAGGCACTGCCAAGGCAAGAAGAAAATCAAGAGTTGGGATAGGATGATTGCAAAGATGAAAGAGAAATTCATTCCCAGAGATTACCAAATTATTCTGTTTCGAAGGATGCATAACTTGAGACAGAAGTTGATGACAGTGAAGGAGTACACTGAAGAGTTCTATAGGCTGAACATAAGAGCAGGTCATTGTGAAAGTAACGATGAAAAAGTTGTTAGATATATGAATGGTTTGAGATACGAAATTCAGGATGAGATGAGCATGATGACCATCCTAACGGTGGAAGATGCTTATCAAATGGCTCTAAAGGTGGAAGAGAAGCTTAGCCGAAAACAAGGTCAAAGAGGCCGAGGAAGAAGTCATCCCAGAGGCAAATCAGTTGCCCAGGATAAGAACCAAAAGCCCAAGGAATATTGGAAGAAACCTCAACCTCAGATTGAGAGAGGTGGAAGCTCACAGAAAGGGAAATATGCTGGATAGAGAGGGAAGTATGCTGATTGGAGAGGAGAGTATGCTGATAACAACATTTTTCCTCGTACTAGAGGTAGAGGAAGAGGAAGAGGTGGAGTGATAAAATGCTTCACGTGCAGAAAGGTCAGACACAAGTCTTATGAATGTCTAGACAAGAAGAAATAGGAAGGAGAGGCTCACATTACCGAATCACAAAGGAGAAATGTTGAGGTAGAGGATGCTGAAGGCGGAAGATCACTAATGATGCGAAACGCTCTTTGGACACCAGAGAAAGAGGTGGAGAGTTCAGTCCAAAGAAATAGAATTTTTCTGACTGCGTGCAAAACCAAAGATTGGGCATGCAAAGTTATTGTAGATAGTGGTAGCATGGATAATCTCGTTTCTACAGAGATGGTAGAAAAGATCGAGTTGGAGATGATTGATCATCTAAGCCCATACAGAGTTTTGTGGTTGCAAAAAGGACATCAGGTAAATGTCACTAAACAATGTTTAGTTGAATTTAAAATAGGTGTATATAGGGGTGAAATACTCTATGATGTTATTCCTATGGATGTTTGTCATCTATTGTTGGGTAGACCATGGAAATATGACAGGAATGTGATTCATGATGGGAGAATGAACACATACACCCTAGAGAAGAATGGGAGAACTCACATGTTACTTCCAATCAAAGATAAAGAGGTGAAACCCAAAGTAAGTAACATTGTACTTCTCATGAGTGGGAAGGAACTTCTTACCGAAGTTAAAAAGAAGGAGGAACTGCAATTCATTGTGGTCAGGAAGCCGAGAATTGTCTTAACCCACACAAAGGTGGATGATTTACCAAAAGAGGTTCAAGAACTGCTGGAAGAGTTCGTTGATATAGTAGTGGATGAATTGCCTTGTTTGTTGTCGCCGATCAGAAGTGTGAGTCATCACATTGATCTCATACTAGGAGCTAGTTTACCAAACAAAGCAACGTACAGATTGACGCTGCAGGAGAATGAAGAGGTCAAAAGAGAAGTCCAGGATTTGTTGGACAAAGGTTTGGTCAGAGAAAGATTGAGTCCATGTGTTGTTCCGACAGTACTCAGTCCGAAGAAAGACGAAGGCTGGAGGATGTGTACTGACTCAAGGGAAATCAAAAAAATAACCATCAGGTAGATATTTCCATTGCCAAGGATAGATGATTTGATGGATTGCTTGAGTGGGGCAAATTTTTTTTCGAAGATTGACTTGAAGAGTGTTTATCATCAGATTCGCATGAGAGAAGGAGATGAATGGAAGACAGCCTTCAAGACTAATGAGGGGTTATATGAATGGCTTGTTATGTCGTTTGGCTTAACAAATGCGCCAAGTACCTTCATGCAGTTGATGAATGAAGTCCTGAAGGATTTCATCAGAAAATTTGTCATTGTGTATCTTGATGACATACTGATTTTCAGTAAAACAAAGGCAGAGCATCGGAAACATTTGGCTACAGTGATGAAGAGGCTACAACAAGAGAAGTTGTTGATAAACATGAAGAAGTCCTCATTCATGAAGACAGAACTCATTTATTTGGGGTTTGTTATTTCTACAGATAAGTTGAGGATGGATCCAGATAAGGTGGAGGTAATCAAGAATTGGCCGTCACCAAAGAATATCTTTGAAGTTCGAAGTTTTCACGGATTGGCTAGTTTCTACCGAAAATTCATTAGGAATTTCAGTGGAATTAGTGCACCGATGATGGACACAGTGAAGAAGAGACACAAATCTTTTCACTGGACAGAAGAAGCCGAAAAGAGTTTTAATTTGTTGAAGAGGAAGATCATGGAACAACCAATTTTGGTGTTACCTGATCTCCAAAATACATTTCAAGTGAAATGTGATGCAAGTGGATTTGCAATAGGGGCAGTCTTGAGCTAAGAAGACAGGCCAATAGAATACTTCAACAAGAAGGTGAATGAAGTGAAAGTGAAATACTCCACGTATGACAAGGAGTTCTATGCTATTATTCAAGCATTGAAGGAATGGAGACACTACTTAATCCCCAAGGAGTTTGTTTTATACAGTGACAATCATGCTTTGCAATTTGTGACTCAACAGGAGAAGTTGAATCAAAGACATGTAAAATGGGTTGAATACATGTAGAACTTTACTTTTGTGATTAAACATATTTCTGGTACTGCTAACAAAGTTGTTGATGCTTTGAGCAGGAATTGTTTGCTATTGCAGGAGTTCAGAGTCAAAACGTTGGGTTTTGATGATCTCAGGGACATGTACAAAGATGATCTAGATTTTAAAGAGGCGTATGAAGAAGCTGAGAATCCAATTCTCAGGGATAGAAGCCAATGGTAAGAATACATGATCCAAGAAGGATTATTGTTTAAAGGTAATGAACTTTGTATTCCAAAATGCTCCATGAGGGAGAATTTGCTGAAGGAGAAACATAATGGAGGATTGGTCGGACATTTCGGTCATGACAAGACGTTATCAAAGTTAAATGAGTCATATTTTTGGCCAGGAATGCGAGAAGAAGTCAAAATATTTGTGGACAGATGTAGAATTTGTCAGCATTCCAAAGGAAAGAAGCATAATGCAGGATTTTATCAACCATTGCCCATACCTGAGAGGTCGTGGGATGCAGTCAACATGGACTTCATATTGGGGTTGCCAAGAACACAAAGAGGGTTCGACTCAATATTTGTGGTAGTGGATAGATTTTCCAAGATGGCACATTTCATTCCATGTCAGAAAACCAGTGACGCAACTCACATTGCGAACCTGTTTTTCAAAGAAGTCATTCAACTTCACGGCTTGCCAAGGAGCATAGTTTCAGATCGAGACACGAAGTTCATAGGACACTTTTGGAGGACCTTATGGAAGATCTAGGAACTACCTTGTCATTTAGTTCATCTTATCATCCTCAGACGGATGGACAAACAGAAGCAGTGAACATAAGTTTGGGAGACTTGCTGAGGAGCTTGGTGACAGAACACCATAGCCAGTGGGACAACATATTACCATAGGAAAAGTTTTCTTGCAACGATTCAATCAACAGAAGCACGAGACAGAGTCTGTTTCAGATTGTCTATGGCATGCAGCCAAGAGGAATTTCTGAGATGAGGGATTCAGAACAGACTGCGACTAGGAGCGCTAGTGCAGAAGATTTCACAGAGGCAATGAAGGAGCTTCACAGCCAGGTGAAGGAACAATTTCAGAATTTGAGCCAAGAATATAAGCGGAGGGTAGATCAACACAGAAGACAACTTCAATTTGAATTTGGTGATTTGATCCTTGCAAATTTGAGAAAGGAAAGGTTCCCGAGAGGAACATATAATAAATTGAAAATGAAGAAAATCGGGCCATGCAAGGTCTTGAAGAAATTTGGGGCGAATGCATATGAGATTGAATTACCCGATGGGATCGAAATTTCTCCGATATTCAATATCTCAGATTTGTACCCTTATAAAGATGAGGAAGCAGGGACAGGTAATGAACAGCCAAAGATTCAGTGGACAAAACAAATGCCAGTTGCAGAAAAGCCGCAAATGGAGCGCATACTGGACAAAAGAGTTGGTAAGAGGACCAGGCGAAAGGAATACTTTGAATATTTGGTCAAGTGGAAGAGTCATCCAGTTGAAGATGCTAGCTGGGAAAGTGAATCAGAGATCCAAAAGCATGGACAGATCGTGCGCGAGCTCATGGACAGGAGCCCATGAAAATTTTCAAGTGAGAGAGTATGATGCAGGAGCATCGCAAGGGCATGCAAGCATAGCCAGCAGCGAGCCAACGCGGAGATAGAAGACAGTTGGAAAAGCACCCAGCACATTTTTTTTGAAAATGTTTTGAAATATTAATGAAGTCATTAAGTGGAGGCACACTTGTAATTTGTAAACAGACCTTGAGCGATCCACTCTCGTCCTTAGTAGGTAGAAGGCATTTATATTAGTTAATGCAAGTAAATAGAGTTTAATGCGTAGATTAGACTGTTTAGAGTGAAAGAGGGAAAATGAGATATAAACACCCTCATTGTATTATTGTAGGATAGTGAAGAACATTACCAAGAGAAGAGAATATAGAGCTGGAGCAGAGAAACTGTGTTTGAAAACACCCATGTACAGAGATTTGAGTTAATAGAAGAAGTCTTAATTCAGATTCATGGTGTTGTATTTGTTTCTTGTATGCGTATGCTGAATGGTATGTTCATGATTTTACTCTTTCTGTTTTACATTTGCTTTTACACTGTGTATGAATGATTTCATGGTTAAATGTCTAAAATATGAGAGAGAGAGAGTAAGGGAAATGAGTTTCAATTGTTTTTCTGTCTGAGTGAGAGTTCCTGCAAGGAGTGCAGTTGAATTGTCCACAAGGAGTGTGTTGACAAGGGGTTCAGAGGTTTGTCTCTAAAAGGTCAGATAGGATAGATTTTGTTCTCATTTCCTCAAAAGTGCAGTTAGGCACAGGAGCTGTGCAAAGTGTGCGCAGGCCGAGTGAAGCTTCAGGGCTTTGTAACCTGAATGACTTGTTGAGAGACTGCTGCTGCAGGGAGTGCGCAGAGTCGAAAGGAGTTCAACACTTGAAAGTGTTTGAATATTTTCCGCAAGGAGTGCGAGAAGGAGTTTTCTGAAAGACTCGAAGTCGTGGAGAAGCTCAGAAGGGTTCGAACCTTTGAAGTCGTCGAAGGGAAGCAAGAGGCTAAGTGCCTTGAAGAATTGAAAGGAGGCGTAGCGACGTCGTGTTGCAGGAGGACAAGTTCCACGCAGAGAAATACTTTGTTTAAATTTTGCAGAAGTTCTCAAGGGAAGAGACGGACGGTCGAAATTCTCCGTGGAGAATTTGCGAAGTCCTACGAGTCGTCAGATCTGACAGAGAAGCAAGGGGGTTATGAGGCGTTTTCGAAAGCACAAGCCCAAGCGAGTAACCAGAGCCGTAGATCCAAGTCAACAGGAGTCGTTGGATCCACCCGTTAAATTTCATTTTGGGAATTCGTGGGTGGAAGAGCCGAACACTCAGCACTAGGACTCACAAAATCATGAATTCTGAAATGCCAATGAAAGACGGAAGCTTATGCGGAGCAAAGACTTGGACACGTGGCAGAGTTCCAACGTTTCGGCAATTCGGGATTGGAAAGGTTGAGGGTAAGCCAAGACCATGGGCGGCCAAATCCCCGAAATGCAAAAAGGAAGCGTTCATCACAAGAATTTCGGAGCTCGGGGTTCGGGACCTCGAAGTTCGGGGAATCAGTATTCCCATTGATAAGGAGTGGAACCCCTTCACATTGCGATTTCTGAAATCGCGACATAACCATTTAGCCCATCGGCAAATCACAACTCGACAATTAGGGGTTCGTGGTATTGAAAGGTTTAGGGATCGAGATTCCAAGACTCCCAATACCTGGAAGTCTGAAGTCACGCGAATGTGTATATTGAGGAGGAGGTGACAAGTGGCAAGAAGCCCACATCAATGGAAAAGGTTGGTTGCAGTGACGTGTGGAAAGGGTTGTGGGACACGGAGCAAGCACGAGAAGTCTTTCAGGATTTCGGGACCCGGAAGGTAGAGGAGACATAGAGTTCTTGTATATCGAGCTCCCGGTGCACGAAATCACGCTGACCGTTGGATCGAGAAGGGAGCCCGGAACTATTGATTTCGGTTGGTGGCATAGCATTGGGTTTCAACGTAAATCAGAATTCGACATATCGGGTTTCGGAGGTATGAAGGCATAGAGTGCTTGACCACAAGGAATCGCGAAGCCACGAGGCCCGATCTCCCGAAGTGTAAAGGGAGATTCGTTGGAGATTTACTGTGGGAGTAGATTTCTCAAAAGGGAAATAGAAGAGCCATTTGTCGAGAGCTCTTCGGGCTAGAGGAATTAAACAGTCCTATGTGCGGACTTCCGACCTGCGGGTTAGGGAGGACTACATCAGGTTGGAGGCTGCATCAACACTTGATTCAATGAGGCCAATCCTGATATTCGTGTGAGTACTAAGACAATGATATTCATAGTTAGGTTCTCAATCACCTTAATAGGGAGTTGGCTCCCCACTTTCTCTATGTCTGCAATGCAGTAGGTGGCAATGCAATCGTCCATAGACCTCTCACCTCCAGCCCCTCGAGCCTTGATATTTTCCATATCACCTCGGCAAGACAACCCTGTGATAAAATGGATTCTGTTCACCTCAATCCTTAATGGTTTCCCATTGAGATTGAAGGCCTGGATCTCCAGATCCCAGTAGTTTATCAATGTTTGGAGAAACCTCACTTGGGCCCTCATTCCTTTTATGGCCCAAAACTTATATATCCCTCATATTTATAAATCTTATTGGTCCCTCATATCTCTTTCTACTACAACATCAACCTCCTTGTGCTCTTGATCCAATCACCATCTTGCAAAGGAAACATCAAATTTTGAGTCACATTTTATTAAAAACCTTATTCACAGAGTTATATGCGGGCTACAATTATAACAGTCGCGTATAGGGATTGATATATGCGTGCAAGATTCACTTTTCCCACGTACATGGGGTCATATACGTGGCTCAATGAACTATATCTTGCATACACCCTAGTTTCGACCTTACGACCTCCAAAACTAAAAAATTGAAGACTAAATCTAAATCTTAAACCATGGAAATGGAAGAGTACATGATGAGCACTTAATTGGTCCAAACGGTTTCCAATTTCGTTGACCATAGCTCCCATAATCATCACTGGAATATTGTGGGTAAAATGGCCTCAAAAGCACTATGTGGGTAAAAAACTCAAATGACATGGTAAAACTTCTTATTTTTACTATTTGTAGAAATTTTTTATCCACTTTATATAGGTTTTACCCTATCTCTCCTATTTTTGAGACCATATGGACTAATTGCGCAGTATAAGACCTAGTTTGAAGTGGTTTGTCCAAGGTTTAATGGATTTCTGACATTCTTTAGCCTGTTTGTGCCTCCGACAGGTATATACCATCACTGGCATATAAGATAGGTTCTCACCCAACTTTGCATTTTTTCATCATCCTATGTCCACGATTCATATGCCCTAGGTACAAACCCATTTTTTAGTGATATGGAACTTTCTCATTGTCACTTTTTAGCGATATGGAACTTTCTCATTGTCGTTAGAAGTGTCGTTATTAAGTGGTAGAGATCACATGCCAAACATGGGTACCCTACTTAGAACACTTTTTTCCATTTGGTGCCCATGCTGAAGTTACTCCATAAGTTCAAGAGTCCCTTATAGTCCTAGTATGACTTCGTGTTGGAACCTAACTACTCTTACTCAACCTCATTCTGACCACTACCTATGGGACTACCTCTGAGTCTTAGTTAAGCTCTTTCCCAACTCCTTAAAAAATGAAAATATTGTCGAGTGAACTTGTCTCTTTCACACTCATTAAATGGATTTGAAAGGACATCTATTTTGGTATAAGTTTAACCATTTTCTAGACCAAATAGACTACTTACAAAAAATGAATACTCTAGTAACCATTGGCTATAAGAGTTCTCCTTAGTATTGTTTTATACTTTTTTTCTCCTAGGGAACTAAATCTGCAAAAAACAACACTTATGGAGTTAAGTCGTGATTGCATCTCATTATCCTGCTTACATCGTTGATCCAATGTTGGCTCCCTCTTTCTCTTTATAAGCCTCTTGCCCCAACAATTCTCAACATTAGCGAAGTAGTGCCATTCATATATCTTTTGCAACTTGACACCCTTGTACCCTAAGAGGAAACATCCCCCTGAGTGTCCATGTCCCACATGTGTTCCCTTGCAGTAAGAATAGGTATGTTCCACTTCTTGAAACTTGTTTACTTATTCGCGAAACTCATTTCCTCTCTTGTATCATAACATTTTGTTTACTATGAAAAAACAAATAAATAAGGGAGGGAAAATAATATTATCTCATATCAGCAACAGTCATGTCGCCTTTGAACAAAGCATAAATTCTCGAGTTCGTTCATCCAAGGTTTGAATTTATCATGGCCTTAGAAAGATGAGCTCATTTCTTAGACTTTACTCCTCTGAATGGTTATTCTTCTAGTCCCCATGGAGAGTTTGTTGATGCCTCCCATGTCACAAACTTTTGTCAATGATTTGTGTTAAGTATATGCTTCTTGGGTCACCATTTGTCTCATGCTCTTGTTCAAAGGAAGTCTAAGCATGTGTCGGCCATTCCTCAAAATTCTTGACTTTGCATGTCGGCCAAACCTTATAAGTGAATCTCATAATCACATGTAGTTGTTTTCCTACCTTGCACCCTAGGCCTACATTCATCATTGGTAGGTGACCTTGAACCCAACAAATGACATCTCTCTATTCGTCGTTGAATGGGGGGTTTCTCTTATGTTTAAAGGAAATAAATCTATTCACACATTGGGATTTGTGCAATGTCTTGGATTCCATTAGACCTTATTGGTGGTTTCCTCGCCTTTCTCTACAATTTTCATTATTGTTTGTTATTTAGAGGGTCTCTTTCGTGTACTACTTGCATCTAGTGCACATTAGAGATGCACATGGTTGCTGGTTCGTGCACATTCTATTCGTCCGAGTTCTTCCTAATCATCAAGCTATGTCTTTGTACCTCATGATGGATGATGATAGATTGCTTAATGCTCTCCTTTTAGTGGGTCTTATTCCATCGCCTCCAGCTCATCTATTATGGAATCGAGATCTAGAGTCATAAGAGTACCCAGAGGCTTGCATTCATCAGTGGCAGGTTCTCCTGCTAGCTCTCCCACCATCAACATTTGGGAATACATCAATGTCCCATGATCGATGTATTCTTCAAGTGTTCCACCTCAACACCTTTATTCACACTTGTTGAATTGACTTAGTGCCTTGACACCTACTTTCATTATCGATGGGTTGTCTCGCATTTGTTAATGATATACCTCAATGATCGGTAATCAAACAAAGTCTCATTGTGCTTGACTTCAACTCCTTTATTCACATGATGAATACTTGCACCTTCAATGGATAGTGTAGAAGACCTCCAGTTCACAATAGCATCATCCCATATCTTTTGTTTTATTTCATCGAACCAGTACCTATATGACTTCAGTGATCATGGAAGATGAGATTGTACTATATTGTATACATATATCTTCAACTGATTTTGAGACTGGACTCCACTGTTTTTTATTCATGACTATAACCACCTATGGCATATGGCTACTTTGTATTTCCTATTCATGCCCATGAACAACTATTTGTTATATATCCACATGGATCTGTAGTGTACTCCATATTGGCAGCCATGTGTACAAAGTCAATATGCAGTGTAATATTCTCACGGGTGACTAGTTTTTCCAACTCGGTCCTCACTACTCCACCTCTGGTAATTATAATGTATTTTGGCCATTGCGATTGCTCCTCTAACCTCACATATTAGGGAGCATCTATTATAGCAATTTTTTCCACTTTCTATGCATTATGCTTTGATGTCCTTCCCTTTCCCTCAACAGACTCAATTTCCCTATTGTGGCTCATCCAGAGTAAAAAATTCAAAATTTTGTACATATATGCAGGTTACAGTTAGACAACTCGCATATACACAGGTTGCTCCATTACATCCCACGTACATTGGGTTTTGTGCTCAAAAATTAAAAAATATGTCGGGTTTCCATGCCAAGTCATGAGATCCATGATTCTTGACCTTCCATATACTGGAAACGCTCTGACTCAACCCATCAAGTCCATTTGGATGCTATGAATTGGTCCATATACAATCCTTGAGGATATTCATCATTAAGAGAAAAGACACT
>JASDQU010012244.1:206850-221165 GCA_032191745.1 Picea mariana
CTAGAAACCCTAGCTTCAAGTGGTTGGTTATGAGCAAGTCAGGCCTATTTTTTGTTCTCTGTGTTGGCCATGTTGCACATTTGGACCATAGTACCACCAAATATTTTGTGGAAGCATTATTCTCCACTTATCTCATTGTGATCAATGACTTGTTCATATATGCCATGAATCACTATACTATCAAGTCCACACAAAAAGCGTTACTTGAGAGGTAGATCTAAGAGATCAACATGACACAATGAATCTTTTGAGATAGGTTGATTCAAATGGTTTTAGCAGATCCCATTCTTTTTAATGTTGGTAGGAATATTACTCCTTGAATATCATTGCACATACATAATTTCCAAATTCCTTATCGATGCAAAGATGTAGGAATTCTACTGGCCAACTACAAAGGCTAGGGTTTGCAAGTTCTAAGGACAAATGAGTGTCAAGTGCTATAGATCTCTGATATATCAGAGGGTTTCAAAAAATAATTTTTGGTTGAATATTTCACAACACCAACTAAGGAGGATAGATTGTACTCTCAATCACATTGCCCGATACCTTGGTCTACCTAATTGTTTTTCTCTATGTAGTATAGCAATATGACGACTACAAGTTTATGTAAAACTAGTTTTAAGTATGCCTAAAGGGGTTTCGATATACTAGACGCTAGGTGGAAGACAATTGAATCCATATACATGTGTTGTTTGATGTGGTACTACTTGAAGGGGTACCAACAAAGGTTACAAGGGTGTTCAACTAGGTGACACGACTTATATTTTATGTGTGTATTCTTCCCCAACCGTAGTTTTTCCCACCGAACAGTAGATCTTTGTGTTATTTAAAGACGCCAAAACACATATTATCTAGCCTAAAAATAACCTGTTAAACATTGGAGGTGTGCTAGCTAAGGAAAGAGCTCTAATACTACTTGCAATGTTCCCTAACCCTTAAACTTGAAGCAAAACTTGGTATATAGAGAATATAATTGCAAAAAACTACATACAATAGACAATAAGATGAAATATGCCAAGATATTGTTGTATTATGATAATTGAATGAAGGAAAAAAATGTTCATTTGCCTCTTAAGGTGGGGCGACCTTTCACTAAGCAAAGCTTCAAATGCAAAAACACATGACAAACATTCCATAGCCTCATATTTCTTTGAATAGATTCTTAATAGAAAAATTATAACTACTTGTGGTCCCATCACTAATGGACACCAACTACCCAGTGGGCCTTAAAAAGTGCAAACTTTTACCTTAAATAACTATCCACTACTATCTAATGGCCTTATCAAAGAGAATGGATGCATACAACAATTGACTAACTTCTAGATAGTCTAAAGTAGGGAGGTTAGGGTAGGACCCTAACAATCTCCTTCTATTATCAAAAGTTTAAAGTTCATGCATTCAGCAATTTTCAATCCTTTTTGAAGATCCATTGTCACTTCTCCATTATTTGTTGCACATCAAACTAATGGGTCTCATGCTTCATTATATAAAGATCCCTCATATCCCTTCATAACTTAACTTGAGTCCCTTTTTGAAACTCCATCAAAATAAATCCTATCATTAAGGAGGAGTAAGTGAAAACTATACAATTAGGGATTTGGTTAATGCCAAGACATGTTAATGTATTAGAATGTCAATTCCCAAAAACTGAGGTTAGACTCTTCCTTATGGATGCTCAACAATTTGTCTTATTTTCAAAATTAAAAAAAAAGTGATCTCTATAATATTCCTTGTGCTTTTCCTCTAAACAAATATAATTTGTTTTATTTGCGCATTAAAAATCCATTGATTTTTTTATATCTACATATTTCATGTCATAAATTTCTATATTGGATTCTAAGCTTAATTTCTAATCATTATATGAAATTACTTTTTTTTCTAATAAAAAGTAAAGAATGTTACTTTATGTTAAGTGAATAAAATTGGAGGAAAAAAAAATCCAATGAAAAAAAATATGATGATGATATAAATGCATATAACATTAAAGAGAAGTTCATAAATTCACATTTAAATTTATTTGACTACTAAAGTTTAATAAAGTGTACATACTTTACTCACTTTTAAATTTGAACTTGTGACTTTAAAAAAAAAACCACATATTCTTAACTATTAATCTCAATGAAACTCTACATAAATATACATAACATTAAAAAAAAACTAAAAAATCTACATTTTAATATATTATTTTAAATAAAATTTGATGTCAAACCTTACCCATTATATAAAATCATTTCTCTCCTTCCTAATTAAATGTTAAATGAGTATATACACAACCTAGAGCGAAATTATGACACCCATACTCCCACATATGAGAATATCATTTCCTTCTTTTCGAAGTATCTATCTTTCCTGCAACTCGCTCCATAAATGGGTTCCTATCTCTCTCTGAAAACCTTGTTGGCCACGATCTTCACTTTTCCAACTCCTGAAACCCAATGAAACTGCGAGTTATCGTTGTTGTCCCTTTTCAATGCAATATTGATGGATCAATATCTATTATTTAATTCCATTTGAGGATCAATACTACTGTTCAAGGAGGACATTTGAAGAATCAGCCCAAAAGATCACTGATTTACAATCCCCAATTTCCGGGAAGTTAATTTCAATGAGCAAACCATGGCAAACGCACATCAGGAAAAGAAAAACGAATATTGGCATCCTGACGGAGAAGACATTTTGAAACTATGTTACGATTCTGAGCTCCTAAAACCCTAATCCCGAACGAGTACTTCCAATGGCAGGATGATAATACCATTAACAAATGGAAAGAGGAAAATCGGATCGTGTGTTGGACTAATGCGTCATGTCTGCCAATCTGCCACTAGCACTGTCAAAGCACAAGCCAATGCCCACAATATGTCCTTCGAGGACTTCAGAAGGCTTTGTGAACAGGACCAAACTCTGGATTTCTCTACATATGTTTCACCCTTGCAGTGCTGCATTCAGAACAAGGCTTTACCAGAGGGCAAATTAATACATGCCCATATTAATGCTAGAGGGGGTTTTATGTCACAGACGTTGGTGTTACGCAACACGCTTATTAACATGTATGCCAAGTGCGGGAGCTTGGTGGACGCTCGCAGAGTATTCGACGAAATGCCTCAACGAGATGCCTGTTCATGGACCCTCGTGATTTCATCTTATTCACGCCATGGATTTGCCCAGGAAGCATTGGCACTGTTTCACCAAATGCGAGACACAGGTATCAAACCCAACGAATTCACCTTTTCCAGCATTCTCACGGCATGTTCAAAGTTAACAGACTTGGAACTGGGAATGGAGATCCATGATGAAATAAGCACGATTGGATTTGATACTCATGTTTTCGTGCAGAGTGCCCTTGTAGACATGTATGCTAAATGTGGCAGTATAGAGAAAGCACGCAATGTGTTTGACAAAATGCATCAACGAGATGTAGTGTCCTGGACAGCAATGGTTACAGGATATGCACACAATGGGCAAGTTGATGAAGCCCTGAAGCTCTTTCGGCAAATGCCCGGGCGGAACACAGTCTCTTGGTCGGCAATGATTTCAGGATATGTGCAAAATGGGTATGCTGTGGAAGCCCTGAAGCTTTTCCAGCAAATGCAAGTGGAAGGCACGGTGCCAGAGTCAAAAACCTTGGCCTGTGTTCTCTCGGCATGCACTGAGTTGGCTGCTCTGGATCAGGGTAGGCAGATCCATCAAGAAGTAATTAGAAGGGGATATCAGTCTGATCTCTTTCTGTCAAATGCACTGGTTGACATGTATTCGAAATGTGAGAATATAGAGAATGCACGCAATGTCTTTGACAAAATGTCGGAACAAGATGTGGTCTCGTGGACGTCTATGATTGCAGGATATTCACAGAATGGATTGGGAGAGGATGCCCTGAAACTTTTTCAACAAATGCAACAATCAGGAGTGAGGCCAAACTCAGAAACCTTTGCCAGCATTCTCCCAGCATGCGCTTACTTGTGGACTCTCGAACAGGGCATGGATCTCCATGGAAAAATAATTAAAAGTGGATTTGAGTCCGATGTCTTTGTTGTGAGTGCCATTGTTTACATGTATGCAAAGTGTGGGAGAATCCAGAAGGCACGTTATGTTTTTGATAAAATGCATCAAAGAGATGTTGTATCCTGGTCGGTCATGATTGCCGGGTATGCACAGAATGGACAGGGACAAGAGGCATTAAGGCTTTTCCAAGAAATGCAACCATCCTGTGTGAAGCCAAACTCAAAGACCTTTGCAAGCCTTCTTTCTGCTTGTGCCAACTTGGCAGCTCTAGAACATGGTATGGAGATCCATGAAAAAATAATTACAAGTGGATTGCAGTTTGATCTTCTGGCAACAAATGCTCTGATAGATATGTATGCAAAATGTTCGAGATTGGCATGGGCATGCAATCTTTTTGACAGAATGCAACAACGGGATGTTGTATCCTGGACAGCAATGATTGCAGGGCATGCACAGAATGGGCAGGCATGTCAGGCTCTGAAAATTTTCCAGGAAATGCAATTGGCAGGTATGAAGCCAAATGCAAAGACCTTTGCCGGTGTTCTCCCTGCATATGCCAATCTGGCAGCTCTGGAACAAGGTAAAGAGATCCATCAATGCATAATTAAAAGGGGATTGCAATCTGATGTCTTTGTGGCAAATGCTCTCATAGACATGTATGCAAAATGTGGGAACATAGGAAAGGCACATGATTTATTTGACAGCCTACATCAACGAAACGTCGTCTCCTGGACAACAATGATTGCTGGATATGCTATGCATGGCTATGGCAAGGAGGCCCTCAAACTCTTCGATGAAATGAAACACTCTGATATGGCGCCGAGTCACATCACCTTACTTTGCGTTTTGTCTGCTTGCCGCCATGCAGGTCTAGTGGATGAGGGTCGTAGATATTTCAATTGCATGGATGAATGTTATAATATCAAACCTGCATTGGAACACTATAGTTGCATGGTTGACCTTCTTGGCCGTGCTGGGTACTTTGAGGAAGCCCAAGACTTTATCAACAAAATGCCAATAAAACCTGATGTTAATGTGTGGAGGTGTTTGCTTGGTGCCTGCAGAATACATAACAATGTAGAGCTAGGAGAACGTGTAGCAGAATGCCTTTTTGAGTTGGAACCTAAAAATGCTGCACATTATACTCTGCTCTCAAATATCTATGCTGCAGCTGGAAGGTGGGGAGATATTGAAAAGGTCCGAAAAATGATGAAAGACAGAAGAGTCATAAAAACACCTGGATGTAGTTGGATTGAGGTCAATAAGAAAGTGAATGTTTTTCTCACAGGTGACCAAGCACACCCACAAATAGATAAAATTTGTGTAGAATTGGAGAAATTGTCCATGGAAATAAAGGCTGCCGGCTATGTTCCTGACACAAGAAATGTGCTGAATGATGTAGAGGAGGAGCAGAAGGAACAAATTCTTTGCCACCACAGTGAGAAGCTGGCAATTGCATTTGGGCTACTAAACACATCCATTGGAACAACTATTCGGGTAATCAAGAACCTTAGAGTATGTGGTGATTGTCATGCTGCAACCAAGTTCATCTCCAAATTTGTTGCACGAGAAATTATTGTGAGGGATGTGAGCCGTTATCATCATTTCAAGGATGGAGAGTGTTCTTGTGGGGATTACTGGTGATGCTAAGTTAAACAGGCCATTAATATTGGTTTGCATTATAACGAGCCCAGGAATTTGGGCACTGAGAGAGCCTAGGGTATGTTCTTGACCTCCCTAGACTCGGGTTAACGTTTGGAAATAGGTCAATATTTGGAAATATCATTAGGGAATAAGTTATGATATTCATCAGTCATCTAACAGAATAGTCTATTGCCATGTTTATTTAATTTTTACAAGGTTTTTAATGGCTAACCCTGGAGCAAACCAGTCTACTTCCAAATAAATAAGAAGGGTTTCAATCTTGAATGCAAACGGACTTCAAGTAGACTACCTAAGAGTTGGTATGGAGAATACTTCCTCTCAAATTAAAGTTTGCATTACTGCAAAAATAAGACTACAAAATTACAGACATAGACCTCATGCTTTAAGCATATTTACGTGGTAACAAAAATTGGAGGGCTTCAATTAGATCCTGCAGTGCTCTCTACAAAAAATTTCTAAAGGAACATAGATAGAAGTCTAATCTCATAGTGACACTGATATATTCTACCACATGATTGTGATTGCTTCCCCATCGCGATCCTCGTCACGGACTTTGGTCTTGAGAGCCAAAATTTTGTACAAGGGAAGTTGATGTGCCCACCAATGAAGACACGTATAAATCCAACTAGTTTTGGACTGACTGAAGTTGACTGTCAATGATATTTGCAAGTCTTGCCTGAATCTCGATGGTTTCATCCACCCAGGTCCATTATGCATAGGGCTGGGTTAGATCTGTAATAATCTTGCATGTGCAATTGAAGAAACAATCTGTCTCAACATGCCTTCTGGTTCACCTTCTTACAGTGCCAAAGTTTTGAGAAGGCAATCATCCAAATATCTCAACAATACCTCACTCTTCAAATTTTCCATGTATTCATTGAAGGTGGCTCTAACAATTAGCTCCATTCTTGCTCTACCCCTGCTCACTATTTTGGCCTTTGCTCAGAGTGCTTTCTTTCTTCATGTATTCCCTCTTTGCACCTACATTTCCCAACTCAATTTAATTTAAATATTAAAGTTCATTAGTGGCCACAAATGGCCAACGGGACTCAAAAAAGTACAAAGCTGAGTAATCATTGGGAGTGCTAAAGCATCTCAATTAGAACTATAAAAGAAATAAAAGGGTAAAGTGAGAATGCCAAAATAGATACTAAAGAACCCAACAGAACAAAATGGGCGAGGCTATGTGGGACACTGAGGAAGAAGTTCAAAACCAACAAAATTGTCAACCATCAACTTTTCTAACATTCAATGCCCAGAGCAAGTTTACAATGCGATTCAGTCATCCAGTGGTTCTGTGCCATGAAGTCTACACTACCTAACTAACCTAGAATTAGAGTCTTTCTTAGGATGCCTCTTGTGATTGGAACCATCTAGATGTTGGAAGTGAGGTGATCAGCTTGGAGTTCGTGATGTAAGGATATCTTTCTCTACAATTTTTCTGTCAGACGTGATCTATCTTACAAAGGAGATGGGCGATACTTCTTTAATCCTTGTCTTATATGAAAATCCTCAAGAACCCATGGCTGTTTGTAAACAATGATAATGATCACAAAGTTCATAATATATGGGGTATCTAAAAATGAAACAGTGTTTTGACTTAGGTTCCTACATACAAAGTCTAGAAGTGCAATCCTTCCTTCGAAGAAAATAATCTGTTTCTATGTGTAGTTGATGGGAACATACCCAAAATTGGGCTAGATGTATTCTCAGGCTACAAGGCTGCTACAACCTGGTATACCTTAGAGTGCAAATGAGTTTGTTCTTGAAGTGAATGTAGGTGTGAAAATAGTGATGAAATTTTCGAGTTAGGGGCTATTTTGGTTTAGTCTATGTGGCTTTCAAGTGGACTTTGTGGATCTTTGTTTTGATACCTATATTAATATCCCTTTTACTGAGTTATGCAAGAGCTTGAAAAGATTAAACTTAGAAGTGCGCCAAAGGTAAGTGAGATGAAGGCAATTAATGGAATAAGTGAAAGCACATAAGATAAAGTGTGGGCATGATAAAGGTTAAGAACTCTGGAAATGTAAGCACATGCATGACATAGGAAATGACACGATAAAGAAAAGTGCAAGGAGTATGATGTTAATAGGAGCATGTCAAAGTTTGAGCACGGAAGCATGCATCGGGTGGGGAAGTGCATGGCATGGGAAGTGCAATGAGGAAAACGTATGATGAGTCTGATGAGCACATCAAGGGAAGATGAAAGGTTGTCGAAGAAGTCGGAGTAACATGGACATATATATGAGGTTCTCGATGAAGGTGAAGAGTCAAAGACGGAAGCTGAAACAACATGAAGGAAGAAAAAATGTTTGAGGAGGTTGGATGGCCAACCAATGTAGGAATAAATAGGATGGCAACCATGAGTAATGGATTGTCCAGTCATAGCAGGATTTATAGAGTTGCAGTGATCTAGGCATAGAGCCAAGACTAGAGCACTAAGGTGTAGGTTGTATTTTGTACATGTGTTATGTATTTTAAATAATGAGAATGAGTGGGCATGTTGCCACTTTGGATGCCCTCACCTAAAATTTTGACCTAAGTTTGGTATGTTTAGTATTTTTGAAAAGCTTAGGTTGGGTATTGTTAGTGGTTGTCAACTGCTAAGTTCTTTTGGCTTTTGTTAAGAAAGAAAAAAATTGCCAAGTCTCATCCTCTATTAAAGTCCCCGTAAATTCTTTGGTAAAAAGATGGGTTGAAGTCCTTCCTGGTGTAAAGTTTTTCTTAGATACCGAAGTCTTGAGCCGAAGTTCCTTTTCTTAAGTCTTTTGGATAGTTTCTCTACCCCTAAGTCACCCCCACTTTCCCTTCCCCTTGGAGTGGAAGGTGGAGGGCATGCACATTCCTTTATTTTCCATCTATGCCTTACCCCTCCTTTCCTTTCCTCTGCTTAAATCACCTCCCTTCTCCTTTCCCTTCCTTACTCCATCCTCCATCTATTTCCTCCACCTTGCATGTTCCATCATTTACATTCACCTTCCCTTTCCTTCCACCTTACATACTTCATCCTCTACCTTGTGTTACCCTTGCTCTCTAGTTCATCTTGGGGAAGAGGGTGAAGGGTAGAGGTATTTCATCCTTCCCTTCCATTCAATTATTTCCACCCCCACCTTCCCTTTCCTCTTGCCTTCCACAATCCTCGATGAAGAATATGACAAATTGTTGGTGAACATAGATAGATAGATAGAGACCCCTGATGAAATAGCAAGATGGGTGGTCCAAAGATGGCACATGATTCATCATATCCAATGGTCACATGACACATGGTGAGAAGTGATGCAGTGGTGTGACACGTGACTACCAAATGGACTTAGGACACAAGTGTAGTGACATGGAGAGGACATGTGGTCAAAATTAAGTCGTGACATGTATGCCAACGCATATACATATAATCCCCAACGCAGACACAATATGGTTGGAAGACATGTGTTCATCTCGTCATGTGAAGGGAGATGAGTTGCATCCAAAAGAAAGAATCCTCTCAAGTCACAAGTCAAAGGCTAATACCGAGGTAGTGAAATTAACGTAGCAACTCCATGTTGTAGGGCTCTAAACTTGCAGGATGGCTTATGATGCTTTTCCTCTTCCTAAGTGAAGAGAGAGACCAAAAGAATGGTATGATGAGACCATGGGTAACATTCTTTTCCTCATGGAGAAAATCCAAGAGATGAAACAAAATAAAAAATATGATAAGTTGATGGGTTAAATCTATTTACAAATGCAAGAGGTTTAAGAAATTGGACAAAATTAGAACATTGTTGGGGCTTGCTATCCTCTTGAAGATGGTGATACTTTGGAGATTGTTTTGAAGACCCTGATGATCTTGTTGTTGAAGATTAGTTTTGGCACTTAGCAAACATGTTGATGAGCTTGTTACACAACACTAATGTTTGTGACATGAAACCCCCCTAGTATTAGTATGGGCATGTATTAATTTTCCATCTAGTAAAGCCTTCTTTTGAATGCAACACCGTAATAGTCAAACATATGTAGAGAAATATAGAATATGGCTTGTTGACAAAGCCTTCTCACATCCTTGAAGGGCATATTGTGGGCATTGGCTTGTGTTTTAAGTGTACTACTTGCATATTGGTAGACATGATGCATTAGCCCAACACACAATCTAATTTTCATCATCCCATTTGTTAATGGTATTATCATCCTCCAATTGGAAGTAATCATTAGGGTTCAAGGTTTTAAGAGCTCAGAATCATAAGATAGTTCCAGAAGGTTTTCTTCGTTGGTATGTCAATGTTCATTTTTATTTTTCCCAATGTGCTTTCACCATGGTTTGCTCATTGAAAATAACTTCAAGGAAATTGGAGATTGTAAATAAGTGTTCTTGTGGGTTGAGTATTTGAGCCAAATGTCTTCCAAGGATAGTAGTAATAACCCCAAGGGGATCTGAACATAAAAAATAAGTTATAGTAGTCTTGGGTCAAAGTTCCTTTTCTTATGTCTTTTGGACAATTGCTCCAACCCTAAGTTTCACTCCCTTTTTCCTTTCCCTTAGGGTGGAAGGTGGAAGGTAGGTGTATTCCTCATTTTCCATCTATGCCTTACCCCTCCTTTCCTTTCCTCTATTTACTCCTCTCCTTTCTCCTTTCCTTTCCTTACTCCATCCTCCATCTACTTCCCCAACCTTGCACATTCCATAATTTACCTCCACCTTCCTTTTTCTTTGACCTTCCATATTTATCCTCTACCTTTCCTTTTCTCTGCTTTCTACTTCACCTTGGGGTGGAGGGAAGAGGTATTTCATCCTTYCCTTCCATTCAATTACCTCCACCCTCACCTTCCCTTTCCTTTTTCCTTCCACATTCCTCAATCAAGACTATGACAAATCATTAGTGAACATAGACAACTAGAGACCAATGATGAAATGGCGGGATAGGTGGTCRAAAGATGGCACATAGTTCATCATAGCCAATGGTCATGGGACACATGGTGAGAAGTGATGAGGTGACATGACACGTGACTACCAAATGGACTTAAGACACAAGTGTGGTGATATGAATAGGACATGTGGTCAACATTAAGCCACAACATGTTTGACAAAGCATATGCATAGAGTCCCCAATGCACACACAATATGGTTGGAAGGCATTGTTCGTCTCATCATGTGAAGGGAGATGAGTTGCATCCAAAAGCAATAAGCCTTTCGAGTCACAAGTCAAAAGCTAATATTGATGTAGTGAAATTAACATAGCAATTCCATGTTGTGTGGATCTGAACTTGCAAGATGGTTTATGTTGTTTTTCCCCTTCCTAAGCAAAGAGAAAGACAAAAAGCATGGAATGATGAGACCGTGGGTAACATTGTTTTCCTCATGGAGGAAATCCAAGAGATGAAACAAAATAAAAAAATATGATATGCTGATAGGTCAAATCTATTTACTCATGCAAGAGGTTCAAGAAATTGGAGAAAATTAGAACATTGTTGGGGCTCGATGTTCTCCTGAATATGGTGATACTTTGGAGAGAGATTTTGAAGAACTTGATGATCTTGCTGCTGAATATTGTTGTGAATACCACAGAGAAGATATTTTAATGCAAAGTTTTGAATATTATGTTTACAAGAAGCAATCCATGTTCCTATTGATCCCCATGAGGAAATAATTGATGCACAAGAAGAGCTTCAAGAGGATGCAATGATTTCTTATTATTCATAGATTATGGTATGCAAATCTGTTTTTTCCTATATCCATGTTGCTCCTTCCTTCTGCCATTTGCCTCATATAAAACTACCAATGGGAAAGGTTGCAACACTTTCTCCTTTTTCAGGGAACATGTTGCCTTTGAAGAAGAAGATCAAGATTCACAATTTGCATTATTAAGACCTTTTCATAGCCAACCTATATGTGCAATTTTCATTGATAATATGATTGAATACCAATCCAAAGGTCGTGAAGATGAAGAAGAAAGAGTGCACATGATCCAGGAGGATCTCCACACAAAGAATTGACCATGGAGAAAAATCATTAAATTTGCACACCATGGAGAAAAATTCATTAAAACAATAATTAAATGAAAGGTGGCAAAGAATAATTAATAATTAATTAATTAAATTGGGATAAATGATTAATACTTTGAGAAACTCATGTATTATTCAAATTGGGAAAAGACAGAGGAATATTTGAGAGTTGGAAAATACCTTTTCCATTTCAATTTTAAAAATGCGAACTCAGTTGTGAGAATACAACTCACAAATTAGTTGGCTACCTCTAAGAGAGAATTAGTTCCTAGTCTTAAGGAGGAAGTTAAGGGTCTCATTAATTGGTTTGGACTCTTCCTCACTTTATTACAAGTGGATTCCTAGTCTCAAGGAGGAAGTTAAGGGTCTCATTTGGACTTTTCCTCACCTTTGTCCTTAAATCTATTCTTATGGGTCTTGTCTTTTTGGATTATTGAGATAGGAAAAATTATTTAAGCTCCTCATTTGAGAAATTGGGGAGACATGTAGGAGACCACTTTAGGAAGCTTTTGGGAGGCCATTGTGGAGGCCCTTTGGAGAATCTTTGGAGAGCTCTTTTAGGAGAGAAACAAGCACTCATGCTTGTAGCTTGTATGTAAGCCTCTTTTGGGAGAATTATGCCCCTTCATGGGAGAATGTAGCCCTTGTGGAAAGGAGAATCAACCCCACATTAGGAGAAGCAATGACACCGATTCGTATTCCAAGCGGATCCAGAGATGTAGCCATACTGGTGAACTCCATTATCAATGGTGATCTCTTGTCACGTGTTGTTCTTTCATCTCATGTTTCCTTATGCATGCTTTATTTATGCAATTATGTTTTATTAAATGTGACAACGAATCGTATTCCAAGTGGATCCAGAGACGTAGCCATACTGGCGAACTCCGTTATCAATGGTGATCTCTTGTCATGTGTTGTTCTTTCATCTCATGTCTCCTTATGCATGCTTTATTTCCGCAATTATGTTTTATTAAATGCATTAAGTAATGGATTATGAGACAAACACCATATTTCACCACGTTGTATTCAATTTGGATTCAAGTCTTCATAAACACTTCAATTTCACCTTTAATGCAATCAAGTTCAATTAAAACGATATTAAATCTGGACCTTATCAAGTGGCCTAGAATCAAGTAAACATTGGTATCAATGTCACCCTCGGATATAGATCAAGTGGTATCAGAGCATGATTGACAGGGATTGTAGGTGTTGAATGCAAAATGGAAAATACACCAAAGCAAGCATGGATCAATGAGATGCAAGAAATCAACCAGAGCACTCAAGAAGAGGATGTCGAGTTGAAGAATATGCTACAAGATGTGGAAGAAGAGAGTCAGAGATTGTGACCTCAATTTCAAGCCATGGAAGAGGCTTTGACAAAGTTGCAAAGTGATGAAGGCTTAGCAAATCCATCCCCAACACCTGATCTAGAATTGATAACTGAGGCAAATAGTCCTTCTTCATTTTCATGTTCTTCTTATTATGATGATGATTTTGGTGCTTTTGAAAAGAACACTATAGGCATTGGCTTGAAGTTGATGAGGAAGATGGGGTACAAAGGAAGAGGCCTTGGAGCTAATAGCCAAGGCATTGTGAATCCCATCCAAGTGGTGGAATTACCTTGATATGAAGGATTGGGATATGTCATAGAGGAAGATGGAGCATTCTCCAAGACCAGTGATGAAAGAAACTCCAAACTACTGATGAAAGGAACTCCAAAGCAACAGAAGAAAGAGAGTCCTCAAGTGACGAATCAATGCAGGATGAGAGCACATCATCCCATTCTGATGATTGTGATTATGAGTCATCTCCAAACGGAGGTGAGCAGTTCGAGGAAAGAGCTAAGGCAAGTTCTCCTTGTCAGGCCTGCACCAAAGACCACCAAACAAGGTATAAAAAGTTTCATTATTCAAAAATTCCTTTTGATTATAAGGAAACTAGCAATGATCAATAAAGTCTACGGCATGGAAAACCATGTACGCTTTGTGGTATGAATAACCATGTTGTTGCCAAGTGTTGGAAAATAATGGATTTGTACAGGAAGGTTATGGAAACCAGGAAGAAGCCGCGACATGAAGACCTTTCTCCACATCAAGAGAAAAAGAAGGGCATGAAAACATGGATCAAGAAGAACCATTTCACCCATTGCAACAAGGGTGGACATTATGAAGCCACATGTTCATCAATCCATCTAGAGTTGCGTCCAAAGAACGACAAGAAAGCCAACAAAGAAGCTCACAAAGAAATCCAACTATAGGAAGAAGATCAACTACCAGAAAAGAAACAACTCAAAAAGGAGGATATATTCGTCTTGATAACTTAAAGGATGAATAAAATATTTGAGTTAGTTGATAAGGGCTTCCTGTTTTGAGTAACTGAGCCATGGGGCTAAAAAATAGCTAAAAAATAAAAATGCCCAGAATTTGATGAAACCAAAACCATGTCGAAGAGCTCGTTGCAAGATTTCCAATGTTGCAAACAACTTGTCAAACAGAGTCACGAATCAAAAGATACCATGATCTAAAGTTTTCCTAAAACAAGCAAATTTGGTGAAATCCGTACAATGTTGACATCAACATGCTGACGTGGTAGCACAATAGGCTTCCATGTGTCATCCATATGGATGACGTGGAAGTCCATATGATGACATCAACAGCTAACTGGGAAATGTGTGG
>JASDQU010012244.1:232388-242485 GCA_032191745.1 Picea mariana
AAAAAAAAAAAAAAAAAAAAAAAAAACTCTTTTATTTCTTGGTTTGGTTAAGTAGTTGTTGGTTTGCATAAATAACCGGGGAAAGTTTTTCTTTCATAAGTTCTTGGTTGTTTAATTAGGACAATAAGTAGCTCATAGTCGAGCGAAATCCTGTTTTGAGTTTTCTGTTCAAAGATCTTAGAAAAAATTTTAGTTGGAAAAGTTGAATAAATTTTTTTGTCAAGGAGAAGTTATTTTGTTTCCAGATTTTTGTTTATTTTTTCTTTCGTCCTTCAAAACATCACTAGTTTCAATTTCATAACCTTTGACTTAAGACAAGCCATAAAAAATTAACGATTACTTAAAATCAATTAGACTTTATGTTTGTAGGGTCCATCAACTAGTCTAGGCTAGAGGCTTGATTTAGGTTGGAGAGGAAACTCTTCAAGGCTCCAAAACATAAATAAGAGTTTGTGCTAGGGAGTGTTAAAATTCCAGTATCGTGAAAGTTATCCAGGACCCCCCTCTCACATAGGGGCTAAACACGAGGTTGCGTGCGAAAAGGTAGCAGAGATAACCCCTCCAAATCCGAACCAAGCGTAGTGGGGAACACATATAGAGATCTTATTTTGGGATTCCATCGATTTCATTTGCCACGGAGCTTCATGGGTCTCGAATCCATTCAAGGTCCTCAGTTGTCTTCTGGACTACTTGCTTTCGATACCCTTGATAGGTTTCGGGCTTGATACCCTGCTCATTGCGGTCCACCCGACTGCCGACTGTACCCGCCTGGTGTTTGTTCATGCGCTCGCAACCTAAATGCCATTATTTTAGGGACTTACACAGGTGACTACGGGGGTAGACCGTGGTACCTAGGACAGACATCGGGCCACACTTTGTCCGTATTCGAGTTGCACTTGCACCAGTAAGTTTCTCTAGTGTTGGTCGTTGTAACTGTTCTTCCAAATAGTTTAGTCATTGCTTATTTTATCTTGTAGGGACTTTTTCTAGTGTGTGCTATTTTTGAATGAATAGAAATCCCTAGTGTGTCTTTGATATTCTTACACATTGGAGGATCACGAGCTCCGCCGGTCATGAAGGCTTCTTGGCCTACCATCGGTTTCACTGGAGCCACCCCCGCCACCGCTAAGGAGAAATCTAGACCAAGGGTATTTTAAAGCGATCGGGTCACATGAAACTTTGTCTTACCAACATTCGAAGGAACCAACCAGTTCAGACATTGGAGTGGAAGTTCTTGGTCCATATGAAACTCCAACCACTGATATTTTGGTGCCCATCATCATACAGATTTATCCTTACAAGCCCCAGACAGTGTCACACGCAGTAACGAAAACAAACACTGCCACTTCTTTCGGGAATTCTCCTATTCCCACTACGATTTTCAGCACAGAGGGTGTTCCACCTCCTAACCCACTGTCTCCGGTCCGAGCCACCATGGTCTCGACTACCTCTACCTCAAGAAATGGTCTGATCCCGTCTTTGGTGGCGACCACTGCTCCTTTCACACAGAGTGCAACATTCCCTTCATTCTCATACGTGATGCCTAGCTCAGGTACAAGCCCTGTACTTTCCTACTCCACTTTACAGACTTTATGTATGGGGGCAGGGAGCTCTAACGCTCCTCTACAAGGACCCATGGGGGGCACTTCATCTCCCTTTAATGCTTACCCTTATGGAGGAGGTCATATACCTCCTTCGTTCCCTTCGCTCGGTGGTGCCAACCAGCATTCCGCTGGGCCGAATGCAAACCATAATTCATTTGGAGCAGGGAGTCAAGGACCACCTTCTCATAATATGCCGATAGGTTCAACACCATTTTCTTTGTTTAGTGCGTTTGGTAACAATGCTTTCTCGTCATCTGCTTTCCCGACTGGGGGAAACCGTGGTTACAGACAACCTAATCCTATGCAGGGTACTATTCCTGCACAGGGGGCAAACCTAGGAACTTCTTTCGCATCGGGACCTTGGAATTCTTGGCAGGGATTAGTTCCCTCGTTAGGAATACTGATCAGGGGCAACTCTTTTCACAACTAATCAAACCTCGGGCAAGGTGCAGTACCCATGCACATGGGGTCGGCATGGGGCAACCCTTCCCAAAGTCCTCCAAATGTAATGCACTCCCAACCATCTACGTCCTATTTCGGGAATCAACCGATGATGTCTCCTCAAATGCAAAATCCATACACTGGTCATGGCCATGGTTTTTACCAGAACCCGGGCCAACAACCCAAATTTTCTTTGCAACCTGGTGCCAGTCAAACTCCAGGCCCTTTTTTCCATGGTTATCACCAACAACCCAAACTACCTTTCTTGGCAACCTTGCATTTTCCAGACTAAACAAGGTTGTTGAATGATCCTATCTATCATGATCTACGTTGGCCCCCTATGCTGACGAAACTTCCTTTGGACATACCAAAGATCAAAGCCAAACCTAACGAAGATCCAGGAGATCATGTGACTACTTTTCACCTTTGGTGCTCGTCTAATTTGTTGAAAGATGACTCCGTACAGTTGCGATTGTTTCAACGTACTCTCATTGGGAGTGCTGTGAAATGGTACATTGAGCTTGATCACTCAAGATACTCTTCCTTCGACGAATTGACAATGGATTTCCTAAACCATTTCCAATTACCTATGAGATATGATGCTGGCACAGAATTGTTGGTCAATTTCGAACAAACAAAAGCGGACCATATCTCTAATCACATCTGAGAATGGAGACACTAGAAGAGTTTGATTAAGGTGCTAGTCCCATGATCATTCCTGCTTGAGTGGTTACTTAAGTCTTTGGTCCCACAATTATCCAAAGACGTCGAAATGTCGGGAGTGTTTTCCGAAGAAGATGCAATCATGCGAGCTCAACAGCTTGAGCTAATTTATTCTTAGTCTGGTCTACTGTATGAAATCTTCCCGAATGCACCGCAATCAATACTTGATAAAACACCAGACAAAGAGATGGACCACATGTCGATGGTATTGTTGGTTCAACACAAACAAAGCCCGTTGAACAACTGACGAAACAATTGCTGCAATTGTCTATACATCATACAACAACCAGCCAGACTATTGTTTCGACTGCTCTCCCTACCCAAACGTCGGATGTACATAGTGTGCAATTGACAAATCCGAAGGCCACCCAACAACTTGATGGAAAGAAGAAACAACATAAGAAGGGAAAGGGGGATAAGAAACCCACTAATAATGCTGGTGGGGGCAACACCAAAAAAAGGAAGTCGAAGTATCTGTGTAATCTATGCACAGAAGACCACCCGACTCACCAGTGCCCTCGGCTTGCAGAGGCCCAAAAGTTATTGTCACAGCAACAACCTGCTATGTTAACAAACCCATTTCAACATGGAAAAAAATCTAACTCAAGCCTCTACAAGCATAGAAGGGGGCAGTCAAGGACCCCCTCCGTCTTCAAACAATTCTGCATCCATGAATGTGTATATGATAAAAGGTGATGCCTATATATCAGCTAGAGCACATGATTACAGCAAGCCAAGCACCTCTGAGAAAGGTAAGGAAGATGAAACCCCATCTCTCCCTCTCCAGATCAAGAAGATGTTGGGTGAAACCATGGCACGCATCCCAAAAGGTGCGTTTAATAAAGCTTCTCACAACCCAAACGCAAGGGCCGCCTAGAACTACTCTGTGGTGGAGAATTTGTCTCAAACCCCTTGTGCGATGTCTGCTTTGGAAGTCCTCCAAAGCTTCCCTTCCCAGAGAAAGGATTTGTTAGCCGCTTTAGGATCTCTCGAGACTTGTAATCTGGGTACGATCATGCTTGATACAACTGACTTAAAACCTCATCTCCCTTACCACGTAGCATTCCAGATAGTAGTGGCTTACACCACAAAAAATTTTACTCGGAACATTTTCTGCACAGTGGTTGATGAGGGCACCTCAACATGTGTAATGTCTTTGGCGTGTTGGAAGGCCATTAGCTAGTTCGCTTTGTCTCTGTCACCTACTCTTCTTACCACTTTTGACGGTCGTTCATTCTGACCACATGGCATTATCCCCTCTTTTCCCATGCAATTAGGAGGGAAAACCGTGTGTCTCGAGGTTGAAGTGGTCGACGCATCTCTTGACTACAATCTCTTGTTAGGGAGGAGTTGGACCTATGCTATGAAAGAAGTAGTCGTTACAGTTTTCCAAGTCTTGTTGTTTCCACACGAGAGCTAGATCGTGACCATTGATCAGTTGTCTTTCTCCCATCCTGACCCTTCATTGGGGGCATCCGCGGTCCCAATGATTGATAACCCTCAACCCGATGTCGTCAACATAGGGGTTGGTTTGTGCCCAACTTTGATGGGTACTTTTGATTACCCACCTCCTCAAGGCGATGTGAAGTTCATATCTGACCACCATAAGGTTGAGATTTTCCAAGTTTCGTCGTTTCACATGAATTACTTCAACGATCCTTGGATTCTTCCTTCCCCATAGGCCACAATGGAAGGAATAGTGCACCATGGTATGTCCATGCCCTTGTCCATAGTAGAAGTGGCATACTCTTTAGTCCATCAATCTTCCACCGACCCCAATCCAACTCCCACACAAGAGTTAGATCTGATTCTAGAGCTTATTTGGGCTCAAGGTTCCCTCACTAATACAGATTCTTTAGACTTAGTCTTTCCCTCAGATGAAGCAATCATTGAAGCAATGAATAGTTTGGACAAACCCTGGGACGATCTCCATCACAGATCTTAATTCCTCCCAGAGTTAAGTAGAATTGAAGCAGGGGAATTCACTTTGACTATGACTAGAGATAGGCCTTGTCCTATAAATCCCTTGGCTACGCATGTTATTTATGCCGAGGGTAATATGGCAACCATTGCCGAAACTATACCTATTAACATCTCTAGAACCCCTAGCGTTGTGGAGAATGTTTTTGTCAGAGCTGACTACTCCCCCTAAGAGATTCAAATCTACACGGATTTATTTAAGGAATTTCGTGACGTTTTTTCTTGGTATTACGAGGAAATGCCAGGCATCGATCCAAAAATTGTTGAACATGAAATCACGACTTATCCTGACGCTAAGCCGGTTCAGCAGAAGCTTCGCCCGGTTAATCCTAAGGAAGCAACAATTATTAAGGTTGAAGTAGAGAAACTACTCAAGGTAGGTTTTATCTACCCCGTCCATTTGACCCAATGGGTGTCAAACCCCGTGCCGGTTGACAAAAAACATGGTACGATTCATGTATGTACGGACTTCCATGATTTGAACAAAGCTTGTCCAAAAGATAATTTTCCCACACCATTTATTGACCAAATAGTCGATGAATGCACGGGTTGCGAGGCCTTTTCTTTCATGGATGTTTTTTTGGGATATAATCATATACAAATCAAACCTGAAGACCAACACAAAACAACATTCATTTGTCCATGGGGTACATTCGTGTATCATAAGATGTCATTTGGTCTGAAAAATGTTGGAGCTACCTTTCAGCAGGCCATGTCTTTTTCTTTCCATGACCTCAAACATATCGTCTAGGACTACATAGATGATTTAGCATCATGATCTCATAAGAGAATTGATCATCCGACACACCTCCGACTTATCTTTGAGCGATGTCGCTACTTCCAGATTCGCTTGAATCCCAACAAATGCAGTTTTTGCGTGACATTGGCCCGTCTGCTAGGTTTCATAGTTTCAACAACAGGGATCATGGTCGATCCTCTCAAGGTTGAGGAAATAGTTTAGTTGCCTCCCCCACGTACAATCCTTCAACTTCAGATTTTACAGGGAAAAGTGAAATTTTTGCGGCGTTTCATCACAAACTACGCCGAGCTGAGATCACAAAGGGATTTATGCATTTACTGAAGAAGGAAGTTCCTTTTCATTGGGACGATGCTGCTCAATGCTCCTTTGAAGCGTTGAAACGTGCCCTCACAACTGCCCCTCTGCTTCGGCCACCCAATTATAACAAAGGTTTCTTATTATACTTGGCTGCAGTAGAGTCAACCATCAACATGGTCTTAGTTTAGGAGGATGATTTTCTCTCAGAATATGTGATTTATTACCTGAGCTGAGGCTTGGTTGGATAGGAACTCAATTATTCTCATATTGAAAAACTTGCGTTGGCAACAGTTCATTCCGTCCAACGGTTCTGTCCTTATATTTTGTTTCGCAAGACCACCGTCATTGCTGTTGTGAATCAATTTCAATACGTGTTGACATGACGGGTAATCGACAAAAAGATTAGTAGATGGATAGTTGTCCTCCAAGAATTTGACTTAGATTTCGTTTCTGCGAAATCCAAAAAGTCATTGGTCTTTGCGGAACTCATCTCAAAACTTCCGGTCGAGTTAGGTGATTTTATGCCTGAAGAGTCACCTATTCAAGGAGACATGTTTTTGATAACATCTTCAGACCCTTGGTATGGAGATATACTTGTCTATCTCCAGACTTTGAAGTTCCCCACCTCTGCTTCTCATAATGAGCGTCGCCATATACGCCATCATGCAAATAACTATCTCATACTTGAAGATACTCTGTATCGTCGAGGTGTATATTTCATCCTTCATTGGTACCTCACTCATGAAGAAGTGAAAATCGTGCTTAACGATTTCCATACTGGAGCATGTGGCGGTCATTTGTCTGGGTTGGAAACAACCCAAAATATTTTACGAGCCGGTTAATTCTGGTCGACACTAGTCAAAGATTCTATCACATCAGTCAAGAAGTGCCACCCGTGTCAAATATTCTCACGGAAGATGAGGGCACATACCGTTCCCATGTTTCCTGTCATCACCGTTGGCCCCTTCACCAAGTGGGGGATTGATTACACTACCTGCAACCCTCCTTCAACAAGGGGGCATCGTTATATCATCGTAGCAGTAGACTACTTCACCAAGTGGGTTGAAGCTATGCCAACGTTCAAAGATGATAGCGAGACTGCCACCCTCTTTTTGTTTCACCAAATTATAGCACGGTTTGACGTCCCGAGAGAGATTGTCACTGACCATGGCAGTCACTTTTAGAACACAATGATGACCGAGTTAACATCAAAGCTTGGGTTGAGGCAAGAACATTCATCACCCTACTACCCTCAAGCGAATGGTCAGGTGGAAGCTATCAATAAATCTCTTAAGACCATCTTACAATGCACGATCAATTCGGCCAAGTCAAATTGGCATTTGATGTTATACTCGGCATTATGGGCCTACCGAACGTCTGTTAAGACTACAACTGGTTTTTCACCTTTTCAACTCGTTCACGGGCTAGAAGTAGTCTTTCCTATAGAGTGCTAGATCTTGTCTCTCAAGTTGGCAGTACAATTGTTGCCAGACACTTCGCCACTTGAAGAGCATTTATTATACCTCAAGCAGATCAATGAGCAGCGTCGGGATGCAGCCTTCACCAACGAGGCTCACAAACAAAAATTCAAGTGTCAATATGATCAGTTCGTTCATCCTCGGATTTTCTCGGTAGGCGACCTTGTCCTGGTCTATGCCCAAGATAAGAACCCCCTGGGGGCAGGCAAGTTCAAACCCATGTGGTTTGAACCTTTCATCATAAAAGAGGTTCTAAAAAAGGGCGCTTATCATCTGGTAGACTTTGAGGGAAATGCTTTGGCATAACCTAGAAATGGGCTCTATCTCAAGAAGTATTACTCATAGGTAGGTCACCTTAGGTAACTTTTTGTAACATATGTATAGTTCCTATACATTTACGTTTTTAGTCTTCATCCTTTTTTGGTTTGATGGACATGTCATTTTGATGTCGTTTTTTTCACTATGGCAGATGTCAAATGAATCAGAGGTGTTCGTTGGGTTTGTGGATGGCGGTAGCTGACACACTCAAAGGCTTGCATCCACAGCTTGGGTAATCTACACACCTTAAGGCCAGTTGTTATCTTCAAGAGGTATCTGTTTAGGTGACACCACGAACAATGTTGCCGAATATAGTGCAGTTCTAGAGTTGTTGCGTGATGCTTTTTCGCATGGTATTTCTCGTCTCCGGGTATATTTAGACGCTCAGCTGGTTGTGTCTTAGTTAAATGGAGTGTACCACATTTATGATCCTACTCTACACCGACAGTTCCTTAGGGTACGTCCCTTAGAATGAAGCTTTGATTACATTACGTATATCCATGTTCCTAGGAGATTGAATCAAGTTACATACTCCCTAGCTAATCATGTATTAGATTGGCATTTTTCACACATGTAAAGAAAAGCACACACACACACATCTAAATATATTGGTAAAATAAATGTAGTCCATAAACACATAAAAAGACATAAAAATCCATATATAATATAAAAAATATCAGAGTACGTGTGGGGGCACAAGTGCCTAAAAATATGTCTAGTAACCAGTCATGGGGCTTATGCCCTGAAAAATATACAAATAGTGCCCTCGGCACGTGAAAAGTCCGACCTAACTAAGGACAGGGCATGTTGGCCCTGTTATAATGGTCAACGATGTTTTCCAAACGCCGAAAAAGTCAGACCCACATCCGAGGTTCCCCCACTACATGAGGCTGCATAGATGGAAACAGATCCTCGATCTCTGCCATGGGGACTATGCGAGTGAGCGAGGTAAAGTTTCACTCTACTCCTCTCAAAACTCTCTTAGCCTCACCAATTGGAGGTCCTCCTACTGCTACTAGTCCACCGGCTGTGGTCGGGGTGGCCTCTGGTCAAGGACGTCACCTGTTCCTCGCAAAGTCTGCTGGTCGCACTAGCCCCACATCTGCACATAACAGACACAGATTTGTCAGATACTCTGGTGTATAAAAAAAATGATATATATAAAAACAACATAAAAAATTAAATAAATTTAAAAAATGAAAAAGAAAAAAAACAAGCTTACCCATCTCTCCTCGCTCCTCGTCGGGAGATACCGGTATCTCAAGATCTCTAGAGAAGTCAATTCCGGCATAGGGGTAGTCCTCTATGACCGGAATTTGTCGTGCCCACCAAGCAAAACATTTGTCGTCAAAGGCTTCAATGGTCCTTCCCCCCCACTGTCGCGGCAACAACTTCGCCCATCTGCATAACGTGGGGCTAGAGGCCTGGTGCCCTCATATCACCTCTCTAGGACTGAAGCTGGGCACTCTCTCAAAGAAGAAAGCACAGAGAATCGTCCCAAACCCAAAATTCCTCTAATTCCACATTCGGCACTCTATTAATTGCCTCTTCATACAATCCAGTAATGTGGTGCTCCAGTCAAATATTTGTGCATTTAAGCACTGAATTGCACAGTTCATGTGTGCATGGGAAGCCTGGTGCAAAGATGCAGACCCTGTAATCTGCCCAATGAGAAACACTATCACTTTCAGTGATAAGTTTGAGATCTTACTTATCGGCACCTGCGAGCTCGTTCTGTCAGTATCGACTTCACAATGGAGTCCAATTAACTCCGATATGTTGTGAGGCCCGAAGGGAAAGGTACGAAAATTGATTGGTTCCCCTCCCCTTGAGAGGCCAGTTAGAAAGTATACATCCTCTATCATTTGATCCAGCGATTTCCCCTCTAGCATAAAGGCCTCTGCATCAGGATGGCAATAATCCACCAAGGCGTTCAGTAGCCTAGGTTGTGCTCGCATGAAAGGACATTGGAAAAACTTTAACAAACCACACTGCAACAATGCAGTAAGAGCATCAGGGTCCTCATCAACCAACACATCAACATCCTCATTCTCTCTTTCTCTCCAGTGAACATACATCCTGAAAGTAGACAAAGTTTAGGAGGGTTAACTCTTGTTTTTTTGAATTTTTTTACACTAAATGGAAGGTCCACGCGGGATGTAGTGCTCATAGTAGCGTGTACACTCGGGTTGTCATAAGGCAGCCCACGTGTACACTCGGGCTGTCATAGGACAGCCCACGTGTGTTACACATTATTTTCGTCATCCTTATGACCGTTAATGATGTAAACCTATCTGTTGCCTTTGGAAGGGTCAGTGGCCTGAGTTCCTGAAGAAGGAAGGGAGAAGAACTTTTCCTGAGAAAAGAAGTTGCATTTTCCTTTGTAAAAACCCTATAAAAAAGGAATTTCGTAGGCTACATTATAGCTAGGGTGCGAGAATGCCTAATTCTCGTAGGCTGCATCATAGCTAGGTTGCAAGGATTTCACAGTCTGCT
>JASDQU010012244.1:242505-253033 GCA_032191745.1 Picea mariana
CTAGAAACCCTAGCTTCAAGTGGTTGGTTATGAGCAAGTCAGGCCTATTTTTTGTTCTCTGTGTTGGCCATGTTGCACATTTGGACCATAGTACCACCAAATATTTTGTGGAAGCATTATTCTCCACTTATCTCATTGTGATCAATGACTTGTTCATATATGCCATGAATCACTATACTATCAAGTCCACACAAAAAGCGTTACTTGAGAGGTAGATCTAAGAGATCAACATGACACAATGAATCTTTTGAGATAGGTTGATTCAAATGGTTTTAGCAGATCCCATTCTTTTTAATGTTGGTAGGAATATTACTCCTTGAATATCATTGCACATACATAATTTCCAAATTCCTTATCGATGCAAAGATGTAGGAATTCTACTGGCCAACTACAAAGGCTAGGGTTTGCAAGTTCTAAGGACAAATGAGTGTCAAGTGCTATAGATCTCTGATATATCAGAGGGTTTCAAAAAATAATTTTTGGTTGAATATTTCACAACACCAACTAAGGAGGATAGATTGTACTCTCAATCACATTGCCCGATACCTTGGTCTACCTAATTGTTTTTCTCTATGTAGTATAGCAATATGACGACTACAAGTTTATGTAAAACTAGTTTTAAGTATGCCTAAAGGGGTTTCGATATACTAGAGGCTAGGTGGAAAACAATTGAATCCATATACATGTGTTGTTTGATGTGGTACTACTTGAAGGGGTACCAACAAAGGTTACAAGGGTGTTCAACTAGGTGACACGGCTTATATTTTATGTGTGTATTCTTCCCCAACCGTAGTTTTTCCCACCGAACAGTAGATCTTTGTGTTATTTAAAGACACTAGAACACATATTATCTAGCCTAAAAATAACCTGTTAAACATTGGAGGTGTGCTAGCTAAGGAAAGAGCTCTAATACTACTTGCAATGTTCCCTAACACTTAAACTTGAAGCAAAACTTGGTATATAGAGAATATAATTGCTAAAAACTACATACAATAGACAATAAGATGAAATATGCCAAGATATTGTTGTATTATGATAATTGAATGAAGGAAAACAATGTTCATTTGCCTCTTAAGGTGGGGCGACCTTTCACTGAGCAAAGCTTCAAATGCAACAACACATGACAAACATTCCATAGCCTCATATTTCTTTGAATAGATTCTTAATAGAAAAATTATAACTACTTGTGGTCCCATCACTAATGGACACCAACTACCTAGTGGGCCTTATAAAGTGGACACTTTTACCTTAAATAACTATCCACTACTATCTAATGGCCTTATCAAAGAGAATGGATGCATACAACAATTGACTAACTCCTAGATAGTCTAAAATAGGGAGGTTAGGGTAGGACCCTAACAATCTCCTTCTATTATCAAAAGTTTAAAGCTCATGCATTGAACAATTTTCAAGCCTTTTTGAAGATCCATTGTCACTTCTCCATTATTTATTGCACATCAAACTAATGGGTCTCATGCTTCATTATATAAAGATCCCTCATATCCCTTCATAACTTAACTTGAGTCCCTTTTTGAAACTCCATCAAAATAAATCTTAACATTAAGGAGGAGTAGGTGAAAACTATACAATTAGGGATTTGGTTAATCTTAACTTGAGTCCCTTTTTGAAACTCCATCAAAATAAATCTTAACATTAAGGAGGAGTAGGTGAAAACTATACAATTAGGGATTTGGTTAATGCTAAGACATGTTAATGTATTAGAATGTCAATTCCCAAAAACTGAGGTTAGACTCTTCCTTATGGATGCTCAACAATTTGTCTTATTTTCAAAATTAAAAAAAATGTGATCTCTATAATATTCCTTGTGCTTTTCCTCTAAACAAATATAATTTGTTTTATTTGTGCATTAAAAATCCATTGATTTTTTTATATCTACATATTTCATGTCATAAATTCCTATATTGGATTCTAAGCTTAATTTTTAATCATTATATGAAATTACTTTTTTTTCTAATAAAAAGTAAAGAATGTTACTTTTATGTTAAGTGAATAAAATTGGAGGAAAAAAAAATCCAATGAAAAAAAATATGATGATGATATAAATGCATATAACAATAAAGAGAAGTTCATAAATTCACATTTAAATTTATTTGATTACTAAAGTTTAATAAAGTGTACATACCTTACTCACTTTTAAATTTGAACTTGTGATCTTTAAAAAAAAACCTACATATTCTTAACTATTAATCTCAATGAAACTCTACATAAATATACAAAACATTAAAAAAAAACTAAAAAATCTACATTTTAATATATTATTTTAAATAAAATTTGATGTCAAACCTTACCCATCATATAAAATCATTTCTCTCCTTCCTAATTAAATGTTAAATGAGTATATACACAACCTAGAGCGAAATTATGACACCCATACTCCCACATATGAGAATATCATTTCCTTCTTTTCGAAGTATCTATCTTTGCTGCAACTCGCTCCATAAATGGGTTCCTATCTCTCTCTGAAAACCTTGTTGGCCACGATCTTCACTTTTCCAACTCCTGAAACCCAATGAAACTGCGAGTTATCGTTGTTGTCCCTTTTCAATGCAATATTGATGGATCAATATCTATTATTTAATTCCATTTGAGGATCAATACTACTGTTCAAGGAGGACATTTGAAGAATCAGCCCAAAAGATCACTGATTTACAATCCCCAATTTCCGGGAAGTTAATTTCAATGAGCAAACCATGGCAAACGCACATCAGGAAAAGAAAAACGAATATTGGCATCCTGACGGAGAAGACATTTTGAAACTATGTTACGATTCTGAGCTCCTAAAACCCTAATCCCGAACGAGTACTTCCAATGGCAGGATGATAATACCATTAACAAATGGAAAGAGGAAAATCGGATCGTGTGTTGGACTAATGCGTCATGTCTGCCAATCTGCCACTAGCACTGTCAAAGCACAAGCCAATGCCCACAATATGTCCTTCGAGGACTTCAGAAGGCTTTGTGAACAGGACCAAACTCTGGATTTCTCTACATATGTTTCACCCTTGCAGTGCTGCATTCAGAACAAGGCTTTACCAGAGGGCAAATTAATACATGCCCATATTAATGCTAGAGGGGGTTTTATGTCACAGACGTTGGTGTTACGCAACACGCTTATTAACATGTATGCCAAGTGCGGGAGCTTGGTGGACGCTCGCAGAGTATTCGACGAAATGCCTCAACGAGATGCCTGTTCATGGACCCTCGTGATTTCATCTTATTCACGCCATGGATTTGCCCAGGAAGCATTGGCACTGTTTCACCAAATGCGAGACACAGGTATCAAACCCAACGAATTCACCTTTTCCAGCATTCTCACGGCATGTTCAAAGTTAACAGACTTGGAACTGGGAATGGAGATCCATGATGAAATAAGCACGATTGGATTTGATACTCATGTTTTCGTGCAGAGTGCCCTTGTAGACATGTATGCTAAATGTGGCAGTATAGAGAAAGCACGCAATGTGTTTGACAAAATGCATCAACGAGATGTAGTGTCCTGGACAGCAATGGTTACAGGATATGCACACAATGGGCAAGTTGATGAAGCCCTGAAGCTCTTTCGGCAAATGCCCGGGCGGAACACAGTCTCTTGGTCGGCAATGATTTCAGGATATGTGCAAAATGGGTATGCTGTGGAAGCCCTGAAGCTTTTCCAGCAAATGCAAGTGGAAGGCACGGTGCCAGAGTCAAAAACCTTGGCCTGTGTTCTCTCGGCATGCACTGAGTTGGCTGCTCTGGATCAGGGTAGGCAGATCCATCAAGAAGTAATTAGAAGGGGATATCAGTCTGATCTCTTTCTGTCAAATGCACTGGTTGACATGTATTCGAAATGTGAGAATATAGAGAATGCACGCAATGTCTTTGACAAAATGTCGGAACAAGATGTGGTCTCGTGGACGTCTATGATTGCAGGATATTCACAGAATGGATTGGGAGAGGATGCCCTGAAACTTTTTCAACAAATGCAACAATCAGGAGTGAGGCCAAACTCAGAAACCTTTGCCAGCATTCTCCCAGCATGCGCTTACTTGTGGACTCTCGAACAGGGCATGGATCTCCATGGAAAAATAATTAAAAGTGGATTTGAGTCCGATGTCTTTGTTGTGAGTGCCATTGTTTACATGTATGCAAAGTGTGGGAGAATCCAGAAGGCACGTTATGTTTTTGATAAAATGCATCAAAGAGATGTTGTATCCTGGTCGGTCATGATTGCCGGGTATGCACAGAATGGACAGGGACAAGAGGCATTAAGGCTTTTCCAAGAAATGCAACCATCCTGTGTGAAGCCAAACTCAAAGACCTTTGCAAGCCTTCTTTCTGCTTGTGCCAACTTGGCAGCTCTAGAACATGGTATGGAGATCCATGAAAAAATAATTACAAGTGGATTGCAGTTTGATCTTCTGGCAACAAATGCTCTGATAGATATGTATGCAAAATGTTCGAGATTGGCATGGGCATGCAATCTTTTTGACAGAATGCAACAACGGGATGTTGTATCCTGGACAGCAATGATTGCAGGGCATGCACAGAATGGGCAGGCATGTCAGGCTCTGAAAATTTTCCAGGAAATGCAATTGGCAGGTATGAAGCCAAATGCAAAGACCTTTGCCGGTGTTCTCCCTGCATATGCCAATCTGGCAGCTCTGGAACAAGGTAAAGAGATCCATCAATGCATAATTAAAAGGGGATTGCAATCTGATGTCTTTGTGGCAAATGCTCTCATAGACATGTATGCAAAATGTGGGAACATAGGAAAGGCACATGATTTATTTGACAGCCTACATCAACGAAACGTCGTCTCCTGGACAACAATGATTGCTGGATATGCTATGCATGGCTATGGCAAGGAGGCCCTCAAACTCTTCGATGAAATGAAACACTCTGATATGGCGCCGAGTCACATCACCTTACTTTGCGTTTTGTCTGCTTGCCGCCATGCAGGTCTAGTGGATGAGGGTCGTAGATATTTCAATTGCATGGATGAATGTTATAATATCAAACCTGCATTGGAACACTATAGTTGCATGGTTGACCTTCTTGGCCGTGCTGGGTACTTTGAGGAAGCCCAAGACTTTATCAACAAAATGCCAATAAAACCTGATGTTAATGTGTGGAGGTGTTTGCTTGGTGCCTGCAGAATACATAACAATGTAGAGCTAGGAGAACGTGTAGCAGAATGCCTTTTTGAGTTGGAACCTAAAAATGCTGCACATTATACTCTGCTCTCAAATATCTATGCTGCAGCTGGAAGGTGGGGAGATATTGAAAAGGTCCGAAAAATGATGAAAGACAGAAGAGTCATAAAAACACCTGGATGTAGTTGGATTGAGGTCAATAAGAAAGTGAATGTTTTTCTCACAGGTGACCAAGCACACCCACAAATAGATAAAATTTGTGTAGAATTGGAGAAATTGTCCATGGAAATAAAGGCTGCCGGCTATGTTCCTGACACAAGAAATGTGCTGAATGATGTAGAGGAGGAGCAGAAGGAACAAATTCTTTGCCACCACAGTGAGAAGCTGGCAATTGCATTTGGGCTACTAAACACATCCATTGGAACAACTATTCGGGTAATCAAGAACCTTAGAGTATGTGGTGATTGTCATGCTGCAACCAAGTTCATCTCCAAATTTGTTGCACGAGAAATTATTGTGAGGGATGTGAGCCGTTATCATCATTTCAAGGATGGAGAGTGTTCTTGTGGGGATTACTGGTGATGCTAAGTTAAACAGGCCATTAATATTGGTTTGCATTATAACGAGCCCAGGAATTTGGGCACTGAGAGAGCCTAGGGTATGTTCTTGACCTCCCTAGACTCGGGTTAACGTTTGGAAATAGGTCAATATTTGGAAATATCATTAGGGAATAAGTTATGATATTCATCAGTCATCTAACAGAATAGTCTATTGCCATGTTTATTTAATTTTTACAAGGTTTTTAATGGCTAACCCTGGAGCAAACCAGTCTACTTCCAAATAAATAAGAAGGGTTTCAATCTTGAATGCAAACGGACTTCAAGTAGACTACCTAAGAGTTGGTATGGAGAATACTTCCTCTCAAATTAAAGTTTGCATTACTGCAAAAATAAGACTACAAAATTACAGACATAGACCTCATGCTTTAAGCATATTTACGTGGTAACAAAAATTGGAGGGCTTCAATTAGATCCTGCAGTGCTCTCTACAAAAAATTTCTAAAGGAACATAGATAGAAGTCTAATCTCATAGTGACACTGATATATTCTACCACATGATTGTGATTGCTTCCCCATCGCGATCCTCGTCACGGACTTTGGTCTTGAGAGCCAAAATTTTGTACAAGGGAAGTTGATGTGCCCACCAATGAAGACACGTATAAATCCAACTAGTTTTGGACTGACTGAAGTTGACTGTCAATGATATTTGCAAGTCTTGCCTGAATCTCGATGGTTTCATCCACCCAGGTCCATTATGCATAGGGCTGGGTTAGATCTGTAATAATCTTGCATGTGCAATTGAAGAAACAATCTGTCTCAACATGCCTTCTGGTTCACCTTCTTACAGTGCCAAAGTTTTGAGAAGGCAATCATCCAAATATCTCAACAATACCTCACTCTTCAAATTTTCCATGTATTCATTGAAGGTGGCTCTAACAATTAGCTCCATTCTTGCTCTACCCCTGCTCACTATTTTGGCCTTTGCTCAGAGTGCTTTCTTTCTTCATGTATTCCCTCTTTGCACCTACATTTCCCAACTCAATTTAATTTAAATATTAAAGTTCATTAGTGGCCACAAATGGCCAACGGGACTCAAAAAAGTACAAAGCTGAGTAATCATTGGGAGTGCTAAAGCATCTCAATTAGAACTATAAAAGAAATAAAAGGGTAAAGTGAGAATGCCAAAATAGATACTAAAGAACCCAACAGAACAAAATGGGCGAGGCTATGTGGGACACTGAGGAAGAAGTTCAAAACCAACAAAATTGTCAACCATCAACTTTTCTAACATTCAATGCCCAGAGCAAGTTTACAATGCGATTCAGTCATCCAGTGGTTCTGTGCCATGAAGTCTACACTACCTAACTAACCTAGAATTAGAGTCTTTCTTAGGATGCCTCTTGTGATTGGAACCATCTAGATGTTGGAAGTGAGGTGATCAGCTTGGAGTTCGTGATGTAAGGATATCTTTCTCTACAATTTTTCTGTCAGACGTGATCTATCTTACAAAGGAGATGGGCGATACTTCTTTAATCCTTGTCTTATATGAAAATCCTCAAGAACCCATGGCTGTTTGTAAACAATGATAATGATCACAAAGTTCATAATATATGGGGTATCTAAAAATGAAACAGTGTTTTGACTTAGGTTCCTACATACAAAGTCTAGAAGTGCAATCCTTCCTTCGAAGAAAATAATCTGTTTCTATGTGTAGTTGATGGGAACATACCCAAAATTGGGCTAGATGTATTCTCAGGCTACAAGGCTGCTACAACCTGGTATACCTTAGAGTGCAAATGAGTTTGTTCTTGAAGTGAATGTAGGTGTGAAAATAGTGATGAAATTTTCGAGTTAGGGGCTATTTTGGTTTAGTCTATGTGGCTTTCAAGTGGACTTTGTGGATCTTTGTTTTGATACCTATATTAATATCCCTTTTACTGAGTTATGCAAGAGCTTGAAAAGATTAAACTTAGAAGTGCGCCAAAGGTAAGTGAGATGAAGGCAATTAATGGAATAAGTGAAAGCACATAAGATAAAGTGTGGGCATGATAAAGGTTAAGAACTCTGGAAATGTAAGCACATGCATGACATAGGAAATGACACGATAAAGAAAAGTGCAAGGAGTATGATGTTAATAGGAGCATGTCAAAGTTTGAGCACGGAAGCATGCATCGGGTGGGGAAGTGCATGGCATGGGAAGTGCAATGAGGAAAACGTATGATGAGTCTGATGAGCACATCAAGGGAAGATGAAAGGTTGTCGAAGAAGTCGGAGTAACATGGACATATATATGAGGTTCTCGATGAAGGTGAAGAGTCAAAGACGGAAGCTGAAACAACATGAAGGAAGAAAAAATGTTTGAGGAGGTTGGATGGCCAACCAATGTAGGAATAAATAGGATGGCAACCATGAGTAATGGATTGTCCAGTCATAGCAGGATTTATAGAGTTGCAGTGATCTAGGCATAGAGCCAAGACTAGAGCACTAAGGTGTAGGTTGTATTTTGTACATGTGTTATGTATTTTAAATAATGAGAATGAGTGGGCATGTTGCCACTTTGGATGCCCTCACCTAAAATTTTGACCTAAGTTTGGTATGTTTAGTATTTTTGAAAAGCTTAGGTTGGGTATTGTTAGTGGTTGTCAACTGCTAAGTTCTTTTGGCTTTTGTTAAGAAAGAAAAAAATTGCCAAGTCTCATCCTCTATTAAAGTCCCCGTAAATTCTTTGGTAAAAAGATGGGTTGAAGTCCTTCCTGGTGTAAAGTTTTTCTTAGATACCGAAGTCTTGAGCCGAAGTTCCTTTTCTTAAGTCTTTTGGATAGTTTCTCTACCCCTAAGTCACCCCCACTTTCCCTTCCCCTTGGAGTGGAAGGTGGAGGGCATGCACATTCCTTTATTTTCCATCTATGCCTTACCCCTCCTTTCCTTTCCTCTGCTTAAATCACCTCCCTTCTCCTTTCCCTTCCTTACTCCATCCTCCATCTATTTCCTCCACCTTGCATGTTCCATCATTTACATTCACCTTCCCTTTCCTTCCACCTTACATACTTCATCCTCTACCTTGTGTTACCCTTGCTCTCTAGTTCATCTTGGGGAAGAGGGTGAAGGGTAGAGGTATTTCATCCTTCCCTTCCATTCAATTATTTCCACCCCCACCTTCCCTTTCCTCTTGCCTTCCACAATCCTCGATGAAGAATATGACAAATTGTTGGTGAACATAGATAGATAGATAGAGACCCCTGATGAAATAGCAAGATGGGTGGTCCAAAGATGGCACATGATTCATCATATCCAATGGTCACATGACACATGGTGAGAAGTGATGCAGTGGTGTGACACGTGACTACCAAATGGACTTAGGACACAAGTGTAGTGACATGGAGAGGACATGTGGTCAAAATTAAGTCGTGACATGTATGCCAACGCATATACATATAATCCCCAACGCAGACACAATATGGTTGGAAGACATGTGTTCATCTCGTCATGTGAAGGGAGATGAGTTGCATCCAAAAGAAAGAATCCTCTCAAGTCACAAGTCAAAGGCTAATACCGAGGTAGTGAAATTAACGTAGCAACTCCATGTTGTAGGGCTCTAAACTTGCAGGATGGCTTATGATGCTTTTCCTCTTCCTAAGTGAAGAGAGAGACCAAAAGAATGGTATGATGAGACCATGGGTAACATTCTTTTCCTCATGGAGAAAATCCAAGAGATGAAACAAAATAAAAAATATGATAAGTTGATGGGTTAAATCTATTTACAAATGCAAGAGGTTTAAGAAATTGGACAAAATTAGAACATTGTTGGGGCTTGCTATCCTCTTGAAGATGGTGATACTTTGGAGATTGTTTTGAAGACCCTGATGATCTTGTTGTTGAAGATTAGTTTTGGCACTTAGCAAACATGTTGATGAGCTTGTTACACAACACTAATGTTTGTGACATGAAACCCCCCTAGTATTAGTATGGGCATGTATTAATTTTCCATCTAGTAAAGCCTTCTTTTGAATGCAACACCGTAATAGTCAAACATATGTAGAGAAATATAGAATATGGCTTGTTGACAAAGCCTTCTCACATCCTTGAAGGGCATATTGTGGGCATTGGCTTGTGTTTTAAGTGTACTACTTGCATATTGGTAGACATGATGCATTAGCCCAACACACAATCTAATTTTCATCATCCCATTTGTTAATGGTATTATCATCCTCCAATTGGAAGTAATCATTAGGGTTCAAGGTTTTAAGAGCTCAGAATCATAAGATAGTTCCAGAAGGTTTTCTTCGTTGGTATGTCAATGTTCATTTTTATTTTTCCCAATGTGCTTTCACCATGGTTTGCTCATTGAAAATAACTTCAAGGAAATTGGAGATTGTAAATAAGTGTTCTTGTGGGTTGAGTATTTGAGCCAAATGTCTTCCAAGGATAGTAGTAATAACCCCAAGGGGATCTGAACATAAAAAATAAGTTATAGTAGTCTTGGGTCAAAGTTCCTTTTCTTATGTCTTTTGGACAATTGCTCCAACCCTAAGTTTCACTCCCTTTTTCCTTTCCCTTAGGGTGGAAGGTGGAAGGTAGGTGTATTCCTCATTTTCCATCTATGCCTTACCCCTCCTTTCCTTTCCTCTATTTACTCCTCTCCTTTCTCCTTTCCTTTCCTTACTCCATCCTCCATCTACTTCCCCAACCTTGCACATTCCATAATTTACCTCCACCTTCCTTTTTCTTTGACCTTCCATATTTATCCTCTACCTTTCCTTTTCTCTGCTTTCTACTTCACCTTGGGGTGGAGGGAAGAGGTATTTCATCCTT
>JASDQU010012244.1:271617-286582 GCA_032191745.1 Picea mariana
TCCCTCTTTAGTTAGTAAATTCAATATTTAAAACTTAAGGAAAGCGTCATGTTCTGATGTGTTTTGTTCTAGATCTAGGTGGATCTAGGGAGATCAGTTAGTGTCCGCACCTACCGATTTATCTAATAACAACGTGGATGTAGGGCCGACCTTTTAAAGGTCAATGGCCCTACAAAAAATGAACTTAAATGCATAAAAAAAGGATTAAATTGCAAGAGGGGGTAGTGTATACTTACTTGGTCCAAGCGGATGGTCAATTCATCCACTGAGGCTCCCAGAATCAACTCTTTTCACAAAGGGGTAGTTTTGGCTTTTAGTCAATTTCTCAATTAGCAATGGTGATTGTTGGAGTCAGAAGTCACTCCTGGATTGCAGCAGGAGCAGAGCCTGACACCCATCAGTTTTATGTCATGATTTGTTTATAAAGGTTGATCAAATGGAAAGAAACTCAGAACCATATCTTTGTAACTCAGAAAACTGGGTTGGAACAACAGTGACATATGAGGTCTTGACCCAACTTAAGCCAGTAATAATGATAGTGGTGAGTAAGTGGAGGGAAAGAGAGGGGAAATAAAGTCTGCTCTGGACATCCAGTCTTCCAGCAGTCTTTACAAAAGAGGAAAAGTCTCGGATATGAGATCCTATCAGAGCTGAATAAACTTCAAAATGAACCTAAAAAGATTGCAAAGCTGCTATAATCAAACCTACATTATATAGCTATGCAACACTCGACTGGATCATCCATGCCTGGGCTTTCATATTTAGAGGGAAAAGGAAAAGAAGAAGCTGGCTTCCATTAAGCAAGAAGTCTCAAATGTTCCTCTATAACCAGAGAAACATAGGCTAAATTAAAGCTTTACAATCGGGAGCTGTGCTCTACCATCGATCCTTCAAAAATACAAAAACTGAGTAAATATACTCCTAAACATTCACCCAACAGAGGCGTTTTAGAAATTCTAGGGCATGGCGTCTCTTCAGTCAAATCTAGCCTGAACTCTTTCGTCAGACATCACCTTAACTTTGCATGGCCTTTGCAGGGGGGGTAGCTGAAACATTAAAGGCTAAAATAGCGTGAGTAGACTCCTCTGGTTAGACGAGGACTCGACATGGCTTATTTAAAAAAAAACCAGCATACAAGACTATCTCGGGCAGACTGCCTGCCAAAACCTTCATGCTTTGTATTTAATGAGTGAGCCGAGGTTTCAACTACCTCCCCCCACCTTCATTTACTTTTAGCAGGGACCAAGATCGAGTCCGAGTTGAACTGGTACTTGGAGAACACAACGATCCCTTTTGTAGCTAAACCCGACACTTTGGCCCTTTGCACAGTTCTTTCTATCACCCTAAGTGACCACAGGCTGTGAACCTGTGCCTATATTCAAAGGCTCTTTCGAGATTTCGCGTTTCGACGATTCTAAAATGCAGTGGAAGGAGGAGACCCTCTGTTCTCTCGAAGTCCCTATAGCTAAAATGGATTGATCGCGCCACGTGTCCCATTGGATGGACGGCCTAGATCACTTCACAAATGTGGGACCGCCTCTGGAATGGACCCTTTCGACATTTCGAGCTTCGGGGTTATGAAATGCAGTGGAAGGACGAGAACCTCTGTTCTCTCAAAGCCCCGGTAGCCGAAATGGCTTGATTGTGCACCACGTGTCCCATTGGATGGACGACCTAGATCACTTCTCAAATGTGGGACCGGCTCAAGCTTGGACCCTTTCGACGTTTCGGGCTTCGGGGTTTTGAAATGCAGTGGAAGGAGGAGACCCTCTGTTCTCTTGAAGTCCAGGTAGCCGAAATGGCTTGATCGCGCACCACGTGTCCCATTGGATAGACGGCCTAGATCACTTCTAAAATGTGGGACCGCCTCTGGCCTGGACCCTTTCGGCGTTTCGGGCTTCGAGGTTCTGAAATGCAGTGGAAGGAGGAGACCCTCTATTCTATCGAAGTCCCGGTAGCCGAAATGGCTTGATCACGCGCAACATGTCCCATTGTATGGATGAACTAGATCACTTCTCAAATGTGGGACCACCTCTGGCCTGGACCCTTTCGGCATTTCGGGCTTCGGGGTTCTGAAATGTAGTAGAAGGAGGAGACCCTCTGTTCTCTCGAATTCCTAGTAGCCAAAATGGCTTGATCGCGAGCCACGTGTCCCATTGGATGGACGGCCTAGATCACTTCACAAATGTGGGACCGCCTCTAGCCTGGACCCTTTCATCATTTTGGGCTTCGGGGTTCTGAAATGCAGTGGAAGGAGGAGACCCTCTATTCTCTCGAAGTCCCGGTAGCCGAAATGGCTTGATCGCGCACCATGTGTCCCATTGAATGGACGGCCTAGATCACTTCTTGATCAACGGTCCTGGTTCTTTTGGGATTTCACGCACCGGGGATACATGATGCAAGGAGGAGAGAGACCCTTGTAGGTTGAAGTCCTGGTAGCTGAAACATCGAAATGGCTTGATCGTTCCGTGACTTTGGCCATAGGAGATGAGCTCAGGCGCTTGACCACGTGCAACTATGCGACCCAAACTTACCCGATGGTCGTCGATATGCCCCATCTGTGGATCCTTGCCGTTGAAAGACAAAGTGCCCGCTCGCTTGATTTTAAACTCGAAATGGGCTTCTTCTGTGGGTTGTGCTCGACGCTCATGGCCGCGGCCTTTGAATAAAATGCATTTGATGGGTTTTTAAACCGCATTTCTTTACATTTTACACCAAGGGCCTGAAATCAGAGAGAAACACCCTGCTTGCAAGAATTGGCGCTAACAGTGATAATGAGCTGCCGGCTTCTATTTATAGACTTTTTGGCCTCTTTTTGTCATTTTTGGACCCTTTTGTCATTTTTTCTAAACTGAAAATCATATAGTATGGTTCAGGAGTTTTCTTTGGATTGTCACGAGAAGTGTTTTTTGATTATTGGGAAACTTTTTGAGTTTTGGGTCGTTTTGAAGGTCCTTTGGTAAAAATCCATTTTTTCCAACTCATTGCATTTAAGATAGGATTCCACCTCCACTTTCTGCATCTTGTTGTCTTTTCTGCTTTACCATAGGATCGATCCCACAGAGTTGCGACATGGAACCATCATTGCTGCTTTAGGAGTGTGGTACTTTAGTGGTAGAGCCTACCTTAACATGGATGCCCTAGGTAGATCCTGGTTGCATTTTGGTATCCATGTTGTCACTAATGACTATAGGCCCGAGAATCCTTACTAGTTTTTCCTGATTATGAGTTTGAGCCTCATTTGCATGATTCCTTATCACTCTTGACCTCACCCTCGGGACTCCCAAAACTTAACGGGTCTTCTTTTAAGCTCTTTTCAGACCCTCTAAACGTGAAAAGATTGCTGAACGATCTTGTTGACCTTCACGCTTGCTAAACTGAAATTTGAAGTCACGTATGTCCGACGATAGTTTACCCATTTTTCGGTCCGGATGGTCAATTGTATAAACAAAGGTATACTCTAGGAGCCTTGGTTCTCTATAAGAGTATTCTCAAGTATAATTTTAATCCTTTTTCGGGCCCGAGGGACCAAATTTACAAAAAAGGAACCCCCACGGAGTCAATAGCTAAGCTCTTTTTAGACTCCCTAAAATTGAAAAGATCGCAGAGTGACATTATTCTTTCACACTCGTTAAAATGGTCCAGAAGAACATTCCCGATGGAGTCCATCGGTAAGCTTTTTTCAGACTCCTTAAAAATGAAAAAAATCGCCGAGTGATATTGTCTCTATCACACTCGTTAAAATGGTTTTGAATAGATGTCTGGTCAGTGCTAGTTTACCCCTTTTTCAAGATGACTAGACTATCTTCGAAAAAGGTACCCCAGCGGAGTCTCCTTTTACGCTTTTTCAGACTCTCTAAATATGAAAAAACGCCGAGCTTACGTTCTCTGGGCTCATTAAAATTACATTGAAGGACGTTACCATTGTGTGTTTTGTTAACCGAATTTGCATACCTACATCTTTGGCCTAATGCTGGATCCATGTTTCTCTCAACTGAATCATCTGAAGCATGCCTTATACGCAAGCCCTGTAGCACTTTGCCTTTGCGTCTTGACACCTTTGGCCCTTGGAGGATTTTTCCCGAGTGTCCTTTTCCTGCATATGTCCCTTTGCCCTGAGCATCCCCGTGTTCCATGCACTTGGAACTTCTATGTTTGCGACACTCGATCCTCCTTTGTAATGTAGCATTCTTTTATTCTTTTTCAAGCTTTCCAAAATTATTGAAAAAGACAAAAAAATCAAATATACTCGAAAAAGAGGAAGGGAAACGTATTTTCTTTTTATTAGCAGCACAATGAGTTGCCCTTGTACAAAGCACATCCTTCTGTTTTTTTGTCAAGCCCTAGGATTTAATATGACCTTAGGAAGATGTTCTCACTACATAGAGATGTGTCCTCCTCCGTTTGGTTATTCTTCCAAACATATGGAGAGTTTGTGGTGCCTCCTACATCGTGAACTTATGTCAAAATATCATGTTACCTGAGTCTCATCTTATGTCATGCTATTGTCCAAGGGAAGTTATTACCAAGCTTGAGTCAGCCCCCTCTGCAGATTGTTTCTTACCCTCATGCCCAGTCATCCCAAAATCCCAATCAAGTCTTTGTTTGAAATCCAAAAAGCCCTCAACCTGATCATCAAAATCCTCTAGTTCGTTCCTGACAAGCCATCGAAGACCTTTAGGCAGGGAAGTCGTACACTTATATTACAATACTACCCAATTTTTGAAGATTTTGAAGTTGATGCTCGAGCTCTGAAGGCCTCATCTCTAGCCATCAGGCCTGATTCACTTCTTGAAGATGGATACTATAAATGTCTATCTTTTTTATTTCGAGATGTAGATCCGTTGTGTATTGCTCGCGACTACACTTTATATAGTTATATGACATGGATCTACAATGTATTTGATTGGTAGCCATGATTTTATTTCATTCCGAGCATGGGTATGCCCGCCTTGGTGAGCAAATTGTTATTTTTCAGATGGCACCACCCAAATTATGGTCCATGGGCTCACTGGTTTGGTACGCTGATAAAGATTAATAATGTATTTCGGCCATCAGATGCTCTTCTGACCTCACACATTAGGGGGCATCTGTTATAACCCTAATTTGTAACGGACATGCTTACCTGGCATCATCCCATCTCATATTCCTTCTTTGCCAAGCTAGTACTGAACAACTCTTCTTAAAAACACCCTTTTTAAAGGCACACGCACCTTGCTCCACTATAGTCCACGTGTACACTCTAGCTGGCCCACTACAACCCGCGTGTACCTACAAAAGCATGAAAAATGGAAAGTTGCCGACGAAACACACAGTTTTGGGTAAGCTAACTAAACCTTTTGACCATGCATGGCCAACCACTCGACCAAATACCTAGCTCCTTCTATCCTATAAAAGAAGGGGTAGGGTCCCATTTGAAAAAATAAAAAACATAGTAAAGAAACTCTACCCGAATTAACATTCCCCTTGCCTCAACCTTTTGCAACTATTGTGTGAAGAGAAGCATATACAGAAGCAGTTGGAGCATAGCTGAAGAGGAGCCCAGGACCAGATTTGAGGAGAAGTGCTGACCACATATTGTAAAGTTTACTCTTGTGAAGATTAATACAAAAAGGAATACTTTTTTCGTCCCACCATATCATGTGTTCAAATTGTGTATTTATTTTATGATATTGTGACATCTAACCCAGTAATTAGTTTATGAAATGCATGTTTGCAGCTCTCTATTTGTCCATGTGTGAATGCAGGTCATATTTGGGAGGAGGCTTGCAATCAAAGAGCGAGTGAAAGTGAAGGGATCAACATCAAACAAAGGATTTAAGGTAGAGTTACCTAATCTTGTTTGCACCTTTGTATTGCATGAATGTGGGGTTTTGTGTTGGGAGAATAGAAAAAAGTAAAGGCCTTTAAATGGTCATTTTTTGCATGCATGATAAAACCCTTAGTGCTAGTCCGTAGGAGGGATTTCCCACCCACAACACTAGTCATTGATGACTTCTCCAGACTTACGTGGGTTTCCTTTCTGAGAGAAAAATATGATGAATTTGAGAAGTTTAAAAAGTTTAAGGCGTTAGTTGAGAATCAGACAGGAAGGAAGTTAAAGGCAATTCGCTCAAACAGGGGAGAACAATTTCTGTCAAGAGACTTCAAATAATTTTGTGACAGACATGGAATTAAAAGAGAATATACTATTCAGGTACTCCTCAACAAAATGGAGTTGCAGAACACCAAAATAGACTAGTTCAATAGATGGCAAGGGCTATGATGAGTGAAAGGGACATTTCACAAACCTTCTGGGTGGAGGCCATTCACATGACTATTCATATTCTAAACAAAGCGCATCGAAGGCCGAACAGTGATAAAACTCCATATGAGTTGTGGTTTGGTCGACCTGCATCAATCAAGCACTTCAAAGTATTTGGAAGTAAATGCTTCATCAAGAATAATGATGATCATCTGGGAAAATTTGATAGTAGAGATGATGAAGGTATCTTCTTAGGATATGTAATGAACAATAAAGGATACAAATGATTTAACAAAATAATGCATAAATTAGTAGACCATATTGATGTTTGAATTGATGAAGAAGCTCTTGTAAAAGATCAACAAAGAATAAGCACTAAGCCAGGTAAAAAATATGATGAGAATAATGAAAATGAAGAACAACAAATCTCAGAGTCACAAGAAGATGATGAATCAGGTGGAGAAGAGACACCCAGACAAGAAGAGTCAGGACAACAATCAACATCAAATCCTTCCTCCAGAATTACTTGAAAGAATCATCCTAAAAGTCAAATAATTGGTGAGAAAGACAAAGGTGTACAAACCAGGAGAAATATAATCAAAGACACCAAACAATCACATATAGCCTTCATATCCATGGTGGAACCAAAGAACTTTAATGTAGCCAGTAAAGACGTAAATTGGTTAAAATCAATGAATGAGGAACTAGACCAAATTGAAAAGAATGTCACTTGGGAACTTGTTCCTAGGCCAACAAATAAAAATGTAATATGATCCAAATGGGTCTACAAAAATAAGATGAATGAGAAAGGAAATATTGTAAGAAATAAGGCTAGATTGGTCTGCAAAGGATATGCTCAAATAGAAGGACTGGATTTTGATGAAACATTTGCGCCCGTAGCAAGATTAGAAGCTATTAAAATTTTTCTTGCCTATGCTTGTCATAAACAGTTTAAGTCTATCAAATGGATGTCAAGTCATCTTTTCTAAATGGAGATCTAAAAGGAGAAGTCTATATGAAACAAACAGAGGGTTTCCAACTGTCAAATAACCTTGACTTTGTCTGCAAGCTGAAGAAAGCCTTATATGGGTTGAAACAAGCTCCTCGTGCTAGTATTACAGACTAGATAAGCATCTTCAAGACAAAGGGTTCAAGAGAGGAACAATTGAAAACAATTTATATATCACAACAGAGGGTAATGTTTTGCTCATTGTGTTGGTCTATGTAGATGACATCATCTTCGGAAGCAATAATGCTTCATTGGTACAATGGTTTGCTTCTGCCATGCAGTCTGAATTTGAAATGTCTATGATAGGGGAACTGTCATTTTTTCTTGGTCTGCAAATTACTCAGAGGTCTGAAGGAATATTTATTTCTCAGGAGAAATATCTAAGAGAAATGTTGAAAAGGTTTCAAATGGAATATTCTACACCTATGAGCACACCTATGGTCACTGGATACATGTTAAGAAAGGATGATGACTCACCTGATGTTGATTAGAGTTCATATACGTCTATGATAGGCATCCTATTGTACATCACAACATCCCATCCAGACTTAATGCATGCTGTTGGAATGGTAGGAAGGTATCATGATGCACCTAAATAGATTCATTTGTTAGCTGTCAAAAGAATATTCATATACTTGAAAGGAACAATGAACTATGGCCTATGGTATCCTAGGAATCAAAATTTTCAACTATCAGTCTATTCAAATGCTGATTGGGATAACCGCGTAGATGAAAGGAAAAACATGAGTGGAGGTGCATTCTTCTTAGGAGATTCCCTTGTAGCATGGTTGAGCAAGAAGCAAGGTTCCATTTCCTTATCAACTACAAAAGCTGAATACATTGCAACTGCCACTTGTTGTACCCAAGTATTGTGGATGATTTAGACACTTGCAGACTTGGAGGTAAAATATATTGCACCGATCCCAATTCATTGTGATAATACTAGTGCAATTAGTGTGTCAAAGAATCCTGTATTTCACTCCAAGACCAAGCATATACCCATAAAGTACCACTTCTTGAGGGAAGATGTGACCAACACCATTGTTTCTTTGCATTATATTCCATCCAAAGATCAGATTGTTGATATCTTCACTAAATCGCTTGTAAAATCTCAGTTTGAGTATCGACGCTAGAAGTTGGGCATGACCCCGTTATCAAGCTAAATAGTCTATCTGATCAGGGGGAGAGTACTCCTAGTATATTTGATCAAGGGGATCACATAGTCACTCTCTGTTTTCTTTGACATTGATGTCAAAGGGGGAGAAAAAGGTGTTTTCGGGATGCTACAGTTGGAGGTCTAAGTAGAATAGTGCAGCCTTTCAAGGTTTCTATCAATGCCAAAGGGGGAGATTGTTGGCATTTTTTACATGAAGTGTTTTCTTTTCATTGATGGCAAGAACAACAATGACGATGGAAAACAAGAAAATCATAAGCTCGGGAGGAGAAGCAAACAATATGCAGAGATCAAAGCTTAGAAGGGAAAGCACAGTACAAAAACGTGATCAGGATCAAAATCCTTGATCGTTGATCTTCTTCGAGAGTCTTCACAACCGTGAGATCAAATTAAGTGGAAGGATAGGATAAGCAAAGATGGAGAGCCATTGGAATTAATCCAAGGCAAAGTTGCATCGCAGACAGATCGAGCCGTTGATCTAAGATCTTGATCAAACAAACATCATTCGTTTCGGGTCTAAATATGTGAGGAGGTTACGCTCTGAAAAAATATCACTTCAATATTTTTAAGTTTGAGATTTGAAATACCCGAAGCCCGAAGAGCCGGAGAGCCGAAAGAAATTCTCAACCGCCAGATCATCCGAAGAAGATCTCAGGTGTCAGATCGTCCGAAATGAATAAGGACCATCAGATCTAGAGAATATTATTCTGACCGTTAGATCAAGGAGATGAATATGTGTCACATCAGGTGACCACGTCAACAAACCCCTCAACAAGGACATGTGGCAGACCTCTTCAACAAAGACATGTGGAAGACCACGTCAGCAAGTGACACGTGGAAACCACTCGACCCATTCCAAGTCAACAGGTGACGTGTGTAATGTTATGTCACTCCAGGAGTTTTAATTCGGGAGTTTTACCACCAATAGATGCTCTAAGTCTGGAAGTCCTGAATGCCGAAGTCCTGAAGTGGATATGAGTCGTTTGATCTGAAGATCACTTTGGGTGCATCCTCAACCGTTGATCTAGTACAGTGGAAGGACAATGTAAGTGGAAGTGTTAACTGACAACAAGCGGTCTCCACAGCCTATGACTTATTCAATAGGTGACCACTCCAGAGGATAATGAAGCATCAATAAGCCTAAAGTCCTGAAGGACCGAATTCACTTATTATTGTTGATCGTGCAGGAGGGTATGTGTCAATAGATCATTGACTCTGGGCGAAACTACTTCAGGAAAACGCGAAGGAGAAAGGTTTGAAGTTGCCGAAGGCCGAAGTCCCGGAGCGGAGGATAGTCGTCGGATTAAGGAGGACATGTGTCTACAGATCATCAACTTCGGAAGATTGACATACGAAGGAAAGAAGGGTTTGAGAGTTGAAACTTCCAAAGCCCGGATCATGAAATAAACCATATCCATTGATTTGGAAGGGAGCTACGTGTTGACAGATCATGGAGATCTAGGATCGCGCGTGGAAGGAGGAAAGGAAGGTAGATAACAATCATTGATCAAGTGGCATTGCCAAGGGATTGGAGATCAATGGTCATGCTCAATTGTGGGGCCAAAACATGCTCGTGTCTTAATTTTTCTTGAGCGGGCCGCAATCAAAACCACGATATCACCAAAGGCATACGTGGAGATCTGTAATGATTTGCACGGCGAAAAGTAGGTTGCTCTCAAATCACCTTTGGCCGTGCTCGCAATCACGTGGTCACATGAGATCATCGCTCAAGGTCACATCAAAAGAAGGAGCTAGCACTAGCTAGACCGAGATCATGAAGCGCCTTTCGAATAGGTGTGTGGTCATGTAAAGGAAGGGGATTATGACTGATTTACCTATAGCGAATAAAACGATTAACTATAACTGCTAGTGAAGAAAGGGAATCTCAGGATAATAGGCACTGATGATGAATAGAGAGTGAGTAACTTCCAGTAAAGTGGTAGAGTTGCGATGAGGACCTGTGAGAGAACTGGGTGAAAATATGATATGCAAAACATATAAGAGGATATATAGAATTGAGATGCATCACATAACTATTGTGACGAAGAGTTGCTAGGATGATCTGGTAGAGGACTTGGCGTGATAAAGACATGCAGATAATGTTCTTTTCGACAATTGATGCATGAGCATATAAGGTGGTAGTAAGCAGTAGAAAAGGAGCAGAGAAGAGGTGCAGCCAAAAGGAATGCAGTGTATGCACAAAGCATAAAATGCAGAAGAAAAACTGAACAGATGATATAGGATGTAGGAGGAAAAAGAGAATAAAATAGAAGCAAAAAGAGGCAGAAGCAGAACAAAGCATAGAAGCTAAAGAAGGCTGAGGATACATAGAGCTGTAACAGACCATATTAGAGACAGAGCAAGTAAGTAAAGTTTTGTAAGTTTCAATCAGGGTGGTAGGGTGGTGCTAGGGAGGATTGCAGTCCTCTAAATTCTAATTGGTGCTAGAAGATATTCTGGGAGTTGGTGCTTCCATCTAGTGAGTGCTAGATAAACCTGGGAGTTGGTGCTTCCATCTAGTTGGTGCTAGAGAAATCTGAGAGTTGGTGCTCTCTGCAAGTTGTAGCTTGCTATCAGAGGTTGTAGCCTCATATTTGAGTTGGAGTTCAAAGACTGTGATGTACATGAAAGTTGGAGCTTAATGTACATCCTAATAAGAAGAGGTTTTCACACTTTATGGGTTTCCTCATGAAAATCAGTGTCTCTATGTATTCTGTGTGATTGATCAAATATTATGTATCTATGCATGCTAAGTTATTAAAAACACATTAAATAATAATATAGAAAGAATAAAAAATCCCAGGAAACGTTTCAAGCTTATTTACATAACTGATTCACCCCCCCCTCTCATTTATATTTCTAACACACCGTTGGTTGGAGAGAACATGTGGTAGTAGATTNTACATAACTGATTCACCCCCCCCCTCTCATTTATATTTCTAACACACCGTTGGTTGGAGAGAACATGTGGTAGTAGATTTGGAGGTCCAGAGGTATCACCCTTCAGAGAAATTTGACCAAGCTGAATCGAGAACTCTTGAAGAGTTAGGAGTCGGAGCTAATCACAACCATTGGATGCTCGAAGAGTGAGAATCATCGATCGTGCTAGTCGTGTTCACGATTCAGGGCTTAGAGGAATAGGCGACAAGAGAAGGTGAAAATGGTTGGAGGCTGGAGCTCCGAAGCACCCTTTGAGTAGGCGCCTGGTCATAGTCCATGGTTACATGCCGTTGATGCTGGAGAAAGGGGATAAAGCCTGAGATTTGAGATTGAAGGCACGGGAAGCTAGAGAAAATTGTCCGAGGGGTTCAAGTCAACACATAACTACACCAGGAGGAGGAAAAAGGGCTCGAAATCGTTGGGTATTAGCAGAGTTTGCCCATAGTTTGGCTCAGGGTATCTTGAGAGACTCTGCGGGTGTTTATAGGTCCTATTTCACTATTTTTAGCATGGGGAAGAAATTAGAGGCCTGTGGATAAGGTTTCGTGGTTCCAGCAGGGGCCGAAGAGCCGATTCATCTCAGAAATTTGAAGATCGTTGAGCAGGAGGTCACATAACACCCAATAGGGAAGGGGGTCTACATCAACTTCCACCTACAACATAGATGTATTGTTGCATAGCAGACCATGATATAGAGGAATTCCCAACATTCTTGGGGAAGATTAAAGAAAAATGAAATGAGAACAATCAGAACGTACAATGGATCTCTACAGAAGCCAGAGAGGATGGAAGGAATATCAACATAGTGATGAACATAGGTGCTAAGACAAGAATTGATGTAGTACGATAGGATCCAACACAACACCAGTGGGTGAAGAAGAATACTGAAACTCAGAAACAGTTTGATGCAGGAAAGGATAAGGAAACCTTCAAGGAAGCAATATAAGAGTTTATCAAGTGAAATGTTGTATCTACATCTTCCATGCAACATCCTCAAGATGTTCCCACATATGAAATGCCATAAAAAATGGACCACACTAGTGAGGCACACCTTGGAGACCAAGTAAGTAATATCCAAACTTTTCTACAATCTTGTGTTCAATTATTCAAAGATCCATCATCTGTTACAATCTTATAATATGCTAGATAGATGTAACACAAACATTGAGGGGAAATTATAACAGAAAACAATCAATCAACTCCATGCCAAAAGGAGGACAAGCAAAGAATTTAGATTGAATTCCAATACCATATATTTCAACATGGGAGATGTTATATTGGAACTAGGATTTGAAGTAAATGTCTTACCAAATAAGACCTGGTAGTGTATGGGAGAGACCACACTAGGATATTCACCTGTCCAATTGAATTTAGAAAACCAACACAAATTTCTGCCAATTGGGAGGTTGAAAGGAGTGACAATGGATTTGGATGGAGTGCGCACTAAGGCAAAATTTGAAGTGATATAAATACTAAATGGCAGAACACCATATCCAACATTGCTTTGGCTGGATTGGGAATTTGATAGCCAGGCCATAATCAACTTTAAGACAAGGAATATGACATTTGAGTCAGGTGAATACGGATTCATTGCACCATTGGACCCATCTAAAGCCGGAATATTTGTGGAGCCGACCTTTCTGGATTTAGAAGAAATTAACCACTGTACAGAACCACCGCTCGCATAGAAGATTATATTAATCCAACTGCAGATGGGGTACTTAGTTGGATAAGTATCACCTCATGTTCTTTTGATTCAGATACATGACTGGATAATTGGAAACAATGCCCACATGAGGTATCTACAAGAAGGTGCGCAATAATAGACCACGCAGTAAGATTGGTGGGTACATAGATAAGAGAACCTCCCAGTTTCCATGGCATAAACGACTTAGAAGAGTTCCTGACGAAATATGAGGAGGAAGTATCAGATAATCAAATGCTCTTAGCCCTAGATATCGCACTTAAGGCTACACCTGTAATATGGTGGTGTCATCCTTCATAGTGTTCTGCATTTCTCGAAGTGTTCTGCTGGTGTCCCCTGTCCATCATATCTCTGCATCTCATTGCTTGTCCCCTATCAAGTTGATGATAATTTTTCAAACCTTTTTGACCATGAGGTAACCGATTACTGCATAGGTAATTACATGTTTCTAGAAGATCATAATCAATATGCTTTAACTTCTATTTTATCATCACCTTATGATAATTATTCTGAAGAAAAAGTTGTTGCTACTACTAACCAAGATCTGATCACAAGAGAACTAGAAGGTTATTAGTTTTTAAGCACAGAGGTAGTCATGGATGAGAAGTTGTTTTCTGTGGATCAATATGTTTCTAATCTTGGTTTCAAGGATCCAGTTGCAACCTTGATGGAGTCATATGTTTCAGATTACTTGAAAATTTCAGAGTTCTTTAACTCACTAACACTTCCGGGTGAGTATTGTTTCTTGAAGGATTTTTTATCACTGCTGATATGTTTCTATTATTTTCTATTAATCAGTGATAGAGACAAGATCATCTCAGTATTGAAATTACTTGAATGGCTATTATGGAAGTCTGCTTCTACCTAACCAAATTGCAGATTTGGTTAGAGGTAGGGTAGTATAGGAAATAAGCTCATTTTCGAGCATTTCCTTTCTTTCAGTTTGCAACAGAAGTAGCAGTTAGTTTGTTTGAATAAATGGCCATTTTGAAAGTTTGCAGATAGGAGTTGCACAATTGACCCCATAGCCCAATGGAAAAAGCACATAGTCTGCTAGGTTCTTGGAGCCTCGCAGGGAAGTATCCATCCCAGTTGGAGCCAGATGTTAGTGCTCAAAATATTTCTTTTTAAATTTTAAAGCATTTTCATCAATTTGTGCTTGATTCGCCAAATTCCCAATGTCTTTGGTCAGTATCATAACTTCCAATTGCTCCATTAATTCTTGACAAGCCAAATTCCCAATGTCTTTGGTCAGTATCATAACTTCCGATTCCTCCTTTAATTCTTGACAAGCTCCCATTGATTGTTGTTTCCCAATATTCTTGTGTCTCTATCTTCCGACCTGCATTCCAAAAACACAATAATTGTCATTTAACCCAAAACCCTAGTTTTTTAGATCATTTAACCCTAGTTTTTTAGATCATTTATATTTTCAAATAAAGATACACATTTTTATTTATAAATTTTACCAATACATGTGTGCACTCAAGTGTCAACGACTAATCCTTAATCCTAAGTCACACTATTTATCGAGCCAATGCATTCTTGACAAGCTCCCATTGATTGTTGTTTCCCAATATTCTTGTGTCTCTATCTTCCGCCTGCATTCCAAAAACACAATAATTGTCATTTAACCCAAAACCCTAGTTTTTTTAAATGATTTAACCCTATTTTTTTAGATCATTTATATTTTCAAATAAATATACACATTTTTATTTATAAATTTTACCAATACATGTGTGCACTCAAGTTACAACGACTAATCCTTAATCTTAAGTCACACTATTTATCGAGCTAATGCATATACAAAAGTACACAAAATCCTTAATCCTAATAAGTACACAATCCTTAATCCTAATCCTAAGTCACACTATTTATCTGTCAACGACTAAT
>JASDQU010012244.1:287368-299768 GCA_032191745.1 Picea mariana
ATTGTTTGATTTCCGTTTATGCTTTGTTTGACTGTTAATTGCTGAAACACTATTTACTGGGATTTGCGTGCTGAAACACTACTGAATCTGTTTTGTTATCGAATCGAATTTGTAATTCTTTTTATCAGCAATCCTATGTGATGATTTTATGTTAGCAGAGGTTTGATTAAAGGTTCCTGCATAGACAGAAAGGGATTACAATATCAGACCTCCTGTAGAATTCATTTATGCTTCAGTTGTGTTAGACATAGGTCTGGATAAAAGATTCCTGCTCAGACAGGAAGGAATCTAACCATCTTGACTTCTATAGGTCTCTTCCCCTTTTCACCTGCAAGTGTGCTAGCCCGAGATTGGGTAAAGTGTCCCTGCTCAGACAGGAAGGGACTGCAATACCTTGTCTTCTGTAGAATCTTTTTATACCTGCAAGTGTGCTAGCCCGAGATTAGGTAAAGTGTCCCTGCTCAAACAGGAAGGGACTGCAATGCCTTGTCTTTTGTAGATCTCCCTTCACCTCTGCAAGTGTGTTAACCAGGGATTGGATTAAGAGTTCCTACTCAGAAAGGAAAGAACTAAAACATCCTAATTCCTGTTTACTTTCCCTATGTTAATCAGAACTGGGTTAGAGATCCCTACTTAGAAAGAAAGGAATCAGATTGCCTTGTTCTCTGTAGACTTCAATCTCACAAGTGTGCTAAACAGAAGTAAGGCCCAAGGCTCCTGCTTAGGCAGAAAGGAACTAAGTGCTTTGTCCTCTGTTAAATAGAGTTTATTGTTTCTGTATTATTATTTCCATGAGAAAGTGTTGATACTGAATCTCTGATGAGAATAAGGGTCCTGTTCTCTGATTGCAAGATAGTTGTTCTTTCCCATTGCAATGATGCTTTGAAATGTAATCCAGGATTCTTAAATTAGCTGTAAAGAATTGCAATTAGGGATATTTCTTTCCTGTGATATAATTCAGAACTTCAGTTCACTTCAACAATCATAGATAGAATGATTTCTTTACTACAACACTAAATGCTTTTGGAATTGAGCATATACAGTGCGTGGCTATCTTTGAAACAAAAGACTTCCCTGGGTTGATAATTTATGTTTCACTTGGTTGTTTGAATCTAATTAAGCAATTATAGTGACCAACAGAGGTATGCCCATCTCCACGCTTAAACCACGATGGCATGATATTTTGATGGTGGTCAAACAATTCGTAACCTGTGAGGGTCGATATGGACTCGTTTTTCTCTACCACCTGCGTTTGTTAATGAATTTTATAGGATATCCATTGAATATGCCTTTCTACTTCCAGCATAGCCTATATAAAATGTCGAAAAGGTTTAAAGAGGAGAAGGCTGATAGTAGCCTGTTCCACCATGGCTTAATCAGACTTATCATTTTTCACCACTTAAGTATCCATGGTGATAGCTGGCGAGCTTTTATCACTCGAAATGGTTTTGATGATACAGACCCTGTCCAGATAGACAAGCCTGTGGTTAATGAAACCAAGGTCGGGCCACCCGTGCCCTTCCATGTCCTACTACCGTCTCCTAAGCCTTCGGTCGACCCCGATATTGACTTACCCGACGTTATAACTGACAAGGCCGAGGCTATAAAAAGGCATGTGAGCAAAAAGATTAGAGGTAACCCTACTGTTGATGGCAAAGGAAAGAAGAATGCTCGGCTTATCTCGAGAATGGCTAGAAATAAGCTTAAACCTAGTGTTAAGCAGAAGCCCATAATCCTTAGTGAGGATTCAGACTCTGACATAGAACACTTCCTAGCTAGTGAGTACCCTTACTCACATGGTCTGTGCTCCGAGCCATCTTATGACTTCATTTCGAATCTTCCCCCTTTCCTAAGGAACAATCCCAGTTACCCAAAGATCAAACTACCTAACGAAACCCTCGGCAATTTAACCAAACCCTCACCTACTTTTTCGAAGCCCGGACAGTCGTCATGTGACCAATGTGATATGTGGTTGGAACGATACTATATAGACGTCCCCTTATTACAGTCAAGGATCCAATCGCTGGAAAGTCAAGTTGCATTATTGACCAGCCAAAAAGACAAACTGCAAGCAACTGATAGGAAGCAGGGGACTAATGGTTCCACTGTTTTTCGGAATGTTGAATCGGCTACATCCGTTGTCAACTCCAAAATGTCATGATCAAGCCGTCTACTCATCATACAGGTATGAATTTTGTATCAATTGCGTTTTGTGAATGACCAGGATTAATATAATGATTTGAATTTGGTTTTCAAATAGCTCTGTCTATCATTCGAAATGGCTCTGTCATAATGTGTTCATCTTGTACATTGTTTTCGCTTTGCTAAAAATAAATGAAATTTCGATTTGGATACACGATTTGCTAATACCCAGTTTAGCCACTGATAAATTTTCATCGGATTTGATTCGTTTGTCTGTTAAGTTAACGAAATTGATGGTTTTCTTTCAAGTGAATTTGTTTGTATCCAATTTGAATAGGAAGTTTTTTCATGCTGAATTTAGAGCACGATCATGTTTGATTTGGTTTAATTTTGTTATGGTTAGATTATATCGGCTCTAATTCAGCTTGTATGCCGTGATTTTGGAACAAATTCGCGAGTTTAAATTGATATAATCTTATAAATTGGGAATACAACTCTGATTGACAATGATTTGGAAAGAACGACTCTATTTTTCATGAAAACAATGTTCTCATTCAAGCCTGTGCAAACACACCCGAATCGTGGAATGGTTTTGATTCACGATAATTATGTTAAACCCCAGCCGTTTGATTCGCTTGATTGGATTGCTGTGTATCTTCAGTTAGCATGATTGATTTTATGAGTTGTATTCGTATCAACAATAGACTTGATTGCAGCTCTGTTAATTTTAATTTTCAAACGAGTTTGTTAACTCAGACCGACTTATGTCATTTTTGTCAAATTCGTATGAGGAAATTTGGATAATAGTCGTTTCAAAATGAATTCAAGAAATGATTTCGTGAATGATTTTGTCTGCCCCAATTTGCAATAACAAATGATCGGATAATTCTTACGAACTCTGTTATCAACTAATTGATCCTATTATGATCTCGTTTGTGAACATTTACGCGCCAGTTTTGATTTAACTCGCTCGTGGCATGGATCGTTTGTTATGTCATTACAGTTATGTCGATTTGAAAATGATCTTGTCTGGATTTGATCGTGTTTCCTGTTGATGAGGCAGCATAACGATTGCCTATGATTTGTTTTAATTGTATCGATTTTAATTTGATATGAAATGATTTCATTACTATTCGTTACGGTTCTGTGCACCCGATTATGTGGCAACAAACGAAACAGAGTATATGCATCTCTGTAATCATTTGATTTTAGTTTAGTTTTGATCTTGAATTAGTATAACAATCTCGATTTGAATGATTCGTTTGTCTTTCAAATAGCTATTAGATACTTGTTATTAGTTGAATTTAATTCTTAAATGATTTGAATTGATTTTAACGCTGATTCTGTGTCTTATCTAGACCAGCTACAAAATTGCAAGATTCTGTAGCTAGTCTATAGAATTAGATTTTTATCATTTCCTTTAACAAAATATCCTCCTAAATTGTTCATTTTTGCCCCTTTTCAGGTACATCCGAATTGCATTGGACATGCTGGGCAGTCTATGAGAAATTTGTGTGATTTAGTTTTTATTTTAGGTTCCTAGTTTAGTCAGACTTGGGATATCTTCCCAGATTTTCTTTAAACAGTTTGATAACTTCTACAGGGATGTTTTACCTTGTAGAAGGTCTTTAAATACTTATTATTTTGTGTAATAAGGAGCATCCTCACTTGTGGGAGAACCAGGCTATGGATTTCTAATACAAACTGAGACGAGAGTTGATGTTATTGCTACAGCTTTCGCTTTCATAATATCAATCTTTTGTTTCAAGTTTATGCATGTCATTTGCAGTTGATTATAGACCACTTTAGCTATCATAGTCTATTGCAGAATGATGTGATTTAATTAATGTGATCCATATCTGATTTCTTTCATTACTTTAAAAATACAACAATTACTTTATTCAGTTAATGAATGACAGATTTCTCTTCTTCATCAATTGAATTATTTTGTATAAGTCTTTGCATACAGATTTATCTAACGGTGAAGATTTATAAATCATAAGGTTGTTGTAGATTTTTTATGTCTTGTTTGTCCCGTAGTTATATTAAAGAGCACTGCAACTTTCTGTTTACAAGGAGCGCCTGGATAATTCGGTGCGGGTTTCCTCCCTCCGATCAGCTAAGACAATCATCATACACAGGACAAACCTGGAGCATTTCTCCAGGTCAGTTTGTTATTTATTTCATATTTTATTTATTAGTATAATATTAGTAGTTTAGTTAGATATATGTTTAGTTAGATTTGTAGTTAGAATTAGTATATTAGTTGTTTAGTTTAGTTAATTTTTGTTTTATTTCTTCTTCATAAAATTATAAAATCAACAAAAATATCTCTCTCTGCCTTAGGACAGAATGCAAATGAGTTTTTCAGGTTTTATTCAAATCTGTAAATTGTAGATATTGTACATTTTGTGAATAAGTTATATTTTCGTTAGTAGTTAGATAGTTAATTAGTTAGAGTTAGTATAGTATTAGTTAGTAGATTGTATATATAGAATAGTTAGTTTAGTTTATTAGTTTGTTTTATTTCTTTTTTTTTAGTTAGATTAGTTTAGTTTGTTTTAATAGTTATTTTTAGTTAGATTAGTTAGTTTAGAGTAGTTTTCTTTTTTTGTTTTCTTAGGACCTTAGATCAGCTAACGGAGCCGCTAAACCCGTCAGGGTGGTTCATCCCAAACGGCTTGTGTTATTAGACAACCCCGGACTGGTTCCACTCTTTCAGTTGACGGACGGTCAATTTTGCCCGTCAACAAGGGGCTAAACACGAGGTCATGTACGAAAAGGTAGTGGAGATAAGCCCTCCAAAGATGGACCAAGCATAGTGGAGAACACATATAGAGGGCTTATCCTGGGATTTCGTTGATCGCATTCGCCACGGAGCTTCGTGGGTCTCAAAGCCATTCGAGGTCCTTAGTCATCTTCCAGAACACTTGCTTTCAATACCCTTGATAGGTTTCGGGCTTGATACCCTGCTCATTGCGGTCTACCCGATTGTCGATTGTTCGCGCACTGGCAACCTAGTTGCCTTTATTTTAGGGACTTACACAGGTGACTACGGGGGTATACTGTGGTACCTAAGGCAGACATTGGGCCACACTTTGCAGAATATACCCAGAGGGTGTTTCCGTATTCGAGTTTCACTTGCACCGGTAAGTTGCTCTAGTGTTGGTTGGTGTAACTGTTTTTCCAACTAGTTAGTCGTTTGCTTGATTTGCCTTTATGAGTTTTTCTAGTGTGCTCTGTGCTCCCTAGTTTTACATAGTGAGTTAGTGAGTCATTGCTTTAGGTCTCTGACCTAGGGTGGTAAACCAACCACTCCATTGGTCATGAGGAATTTTCAGTCTTCCGCTTAGAAATGTGGAGCCGCCTCTTTATAGGCGTTGTTTTGATAACACTGTTTCTTCAGAGTCAGTGTGTGAGACTTTTACGGATTTGAATGATCCTGCAAGGGGATAATCTGTGCATAATATATTCATGTCTAAAGTTCCCAATGATACCAACCAAGGAACCCCTTCGCAAGGGGATTCTTGTGCTTTTCCTTTCTTCAGAAATGTTGGTGTTTCTTTGATGGCCACTTTGTACATTCCTGGGTTGAATGTGGGACTACCGGTTTGGTTGGGTACCATTCCAAATGTCCTAAATGCTCTTGATGCTTCTCAGTTAATAACCTTAAGTCATGGGAAACTTGTTGATGTTTCTTCGTCAACAAATTCTTCTCCTCCTCCTTCTCCCTCCTCTAGTGAAAGTATAGTTACTAGTAACCAGAAGTCTAAATGAAATAGAAAGAGGAAGAACAGGAAGGAGAAATCACCAACCTCTGCGAGTCATGTTAGAGATAGGTCAAAAACCTCTGCAAGTCACATTGAAGATCAACACCCAACCTCTACAAGTTATGCTGGGGGCACACACTCACCCTCTGCAATTCATACTGGGGGAAAGAGTCCAGTCACTGCTAGTCATACTGGTAATAGGTCTATAGCCTCTGCAAGTCATGTTATCGACCCATCACTAACCTCTAAAAGTTATATTGGATATGTGCAACCAACGACTGCTAGTCATGATGGAGGCATTGATTCTGTTGAGAAACCTAGATGGATAGGATGTAAACCTAAGTTCCCTTGTAAGTTTTGCAAGGGAAATCACCTTACTCATTTGTACCCTGGCCTTCCAGAGGTACGAAGATTGTGGTCCCTATCTACAAGCTCTTCTGATTCAGAGTCTTCTGAGGTTTCCTCGCAATCTATTCAACCATTGGTTGAGAAAGTGGTCACACTAATGCAGTCATCGGCTGATCCCACTCCTCTTTTGGGGGGTGAGGTGCCTTTAGACCTTGTAGTCTCTCAGCCTATTCAACCATTGGTTGAGAAAGTGGTCATGCCGATGCAGTCATCGGATGATACCAGTCCTCTTTTGAGGGGTGAGGTGCCTTTAGACCATGTAGTCTCGCAGCCTATGCAGTCATTGGTTGAGAAATTGGTCACATTGTTGCAATATTTGGTTGATCCCCCTCTTCTCTTGGAGAGTGTCGAGTCTACCAAAGTGGTCACACTGATGCCATCTTCGGTTGATCCCACTCCTCTCTTGAGGAGTGAAGTGTCTACTGACTATGTTTTTATCATTTCTAGTTTCATACTTTTAGAACAAGGGGGAATTCCGCTCACTCCGAGCACACCCCCTCCAAGCCCTAGGATGGTTTCCTTTGGTTGGAATGATCATGTTGAGCCTCATCTTCCTTCTTATGCACCTTTTCAAGTAAGTAAGGGTTGAAGTTAATTCAACAAACATCTATCGATGTACTGTGGATGAAGGATCCTCTGCAAGTATTTTATCCTCCTTGGTTTGGAAAGTCTTGGGATCTCCCGAGCTTGTATCTGCTTCGCATGAGCTATTGGATTTTGACAGATGTCCTAGTGAATCTTTGGGGGTTTTTCCTCAGTTTCCTATCTCGTTAGGTGGGAATATTGTCCGTGTCGATGTTATAGTGGTGCAAGGCCCGTTAGATTTCAATATGCTTCTCGAGCGTGATTATGTATATGCTATGAACGCTGTGGTATCTACGCTCTTCCAGATGATGCATTTCCCTCACAATGGAAGAATTGTCACTATTGACCAGTTGGCATATGATAATCACCATCCTAATTCAACATTAGTTCAGGATGCCCCTTTATATGTTCCTAGTGTTCATGTAGTCTCCACCCCACCACGGGTTAATTATGTGGCATCTTATCCTCGATGTTCAATTTCTTCTGAGTAGGAACCTATGAAATCATGTTTTCCTTATCGAGACTTGGAATCAACTATTTATCCATTGGCTTATCCAATGGGGGCATGGGAGCCCTTGCTTCCCCCTCTTGGTCCAAGTGGGCTTGAGTATCCTTCTGAGTCTGATCTCGTTGTTTGTATATCCTCAAGCCCTCGTGCTCGTGACTCTTTGCTGATAGACTCTGCCAGTCATGGCCAAAACCTCCATCTTCATATGGAGTATGGTTAGTTTACTTCACCCTTTGGGATTGTCGACCCTCGTTTGCGTGATTTCTTGATTTTTGAATTGCCTTTAGATGAGGCTATCCTTGAAGCCATGAATGCGGTTTCTATACCGTAGGAGGAATTACACCGTGGTTTGTGTTTTCTTCCCTTTTGGGAGACTTTCCAAGTTTACCATCGAAGAGACTCTTGGTCCGAGCCTAGCAGCGGGCTCTACCTGAACCAGTTTCACACATGAGTCATAGCCCCCCATGGGTCTTCTTTTATTCCCTTTTCAGACCCTCTAAAAATGAAAAGATTGTCGAGCGATCTTGTTGAACTTCACACTCACTAAACTGAAATTTGAAGTCACATATGTCCGACGGTAGTTTACCCCTTTTTCGATATGGACGGTCAACTGTATGAACACAGGTATACTCTAGGAGCCTCAGTTCCCTAGAAGAGTATTCTCAGGTATGATTTTAACCCTTTTTCGGGCTTGAGGGACTAAATTTACGAAAAAGAAACCCCCACGGAGTCCATAGTTAAGCTCTTTTCAGACTCCCTACAATTGAAAAGATCACTGAGTGACCTTATTCTTTCACACTCATTAAATTGGTCCAGAAGAACATTCCTAACGAAGTCCATAGTTAAGCTTTTTTCAGACTCCTTAAAAATGAAAAAAATTCCCGAGTGATCTTGTCTTTATCATACTTGTTAAAATGGTTTTGAATAGACGTCTGGTCGGTGCTAGTTTACTCCTTTTTCGAGCCGAATAGACTATCTTAGAAAAAGGTACCCCAGCGGAGTCTCCTTTTACATTTTTTAGACTCTCTAAATATGAAAAACCACTGATCTTACCTTCTCTGGGCTTGTTAAAATAACATCAAAGGACGTTACCATTGTGTGTCTTATTAATCACGTTTGCATACCCACGTCTTTGGCCTAATGCCGACTCCATGTTGCTCTCAACTGAACCATCTAAAGCATGCCTTATACGCTAGTCCTGTAGCACTTTGCCTCTGCGTCTTGACACCTTTGGCCCCTAGAGGATTTTTCCCGAGTGTCCTTTTCCTGCATATGTCCCTTTGCCCTGAGCATCCCTGTGTTCCATGCGCTTGGAACTAGTATGTTTGCGACACTCGATCCTCCTTTGTAATGTAGCATTCTTTTATTCTTTTTCAAGCTTTCCAAAATTATTGAAAAAGACAAAAAAAAATCAAATATACCCCAAAAAGAGGAAGGGAAAAGTATTTTCTTTTTTATTGGCAGCACAATGAGTCGCCCTTAGACAAAGCACATCCTTTTGTTTGTTCTTCAAGCCCTGGGATTTAATATGGCCTTAGGAAGCTATTCCCACTACATAGAGCTGTGTCCTCCTCCGTTTGGTTATTCTTCCAAACATATGGAGATTTTGCGATTCTTCCTGCATCGTGAACTTATGTCAAAATATCATGATGCCCGAGTCTCATATTTTGTCGTGCTATTGTCCAGGGGAATTTATTACCAAGATTGAGTCGGCCCCCTTTGCAGATTGTCTCTTACCCTCATGCTTGGTCATCCTGAAAACCCAATCAAGTCCTTGTTCAAAATCCATGAAGCCCTCAACCTGATTATCAAAATACTCTAGTCCGTTCCTGACAAGTTGTCGAAGACCTCTGGGTAGTGAAGTCATACACTCACATTACACTCCTACCCTAGTTGTGAATATTTTGAAGCTGTTTCTTGAGCTCCGAAGGCCTCATCTCTAGCCATCAGGCCTTATTCGCTTCTTGAAGATGGATACTATACATATATATCTTTTTGATTTTGAGATGTAGATCCGATGTGTATTGATCACGGCTACACTTTATATAGTTATACGACATGGATCTACAGTGTATTTGATTGGTAGCCATGATTTTATTTCATTCCGAGCATGGGTATGCCCGCCTCGGTGAGACAATTGTTATTTTGCAGATGTCACCCCCTGAATTCTGGTCCCTGGGCTCACTTGTTTGGTATGTTGGTGAAGAGTGATAATGTATTTCGGCCATGAGATGCTCTTCTGACCTAACACATTAGGGGGCATCTTTTATAACCCTAAATTGCACTAGACATCCTTACCTGGCATCAGGCCATCTCATTTGACTTCTTTTCCAAGACACTATTGAACAACTTCTTAAAAAACACTCTTTTTGAAGGCATATGCGCCTTGCTCCACTACTGCACGCGTGTGTATGCTGTCTGACCCACTACAGTCCACATATACCTAAAAAGAATGAAAAAATGGAAAGTTGCAGATGAAACACACATTTTTGGGTAAGTTAACTAAACCGACTGACCGTCCATAGTCAGTCACTCGACTAAATACCTAGCCCTTTCTAGCCTATAAAAGAAGGGGTAGGGGTCCCATTTGAAAGGAGGAAAATCATAGCAAAGAAACTATACCCAACTTAGTATTCCCCTTGCCCCAACCTTTTGCAACTATTGTGTGAAGAGAAGCATATACAGAAGCAGTTGGAGCATAGTTGAAGAGGAGCCCAAGACCAAATTCGAGGAGCAATGGCCGATCTCACCATTGTAAGGTTACTTTTGTGAGATTAATAAAATAAGTACTTTTCCCATCCCACAATATGAGATTGTCAATATTTAAATTTGATTATATTTTGATAGGATCTCTAACCCATTAGTTCATAGGTTATATACATGTGGAGTTCTTTGTTTGTCTTTATGAATGCAGGTCAGCGTTGGGAGGAGAGTTGCAGTCAAGGAATGACCAAGCTCTGAAGGGATTGAAATCAAACATGGAAACTAAGGTACAGTAACCAGACTCTTTAGCCTTATATTTGCATATAAGTAATGGGAGTTATGATTAGGATGTTGGTAAAAAGTAGGATACTTTAGGTCATTTCTACATGCATGATAAAACTCTTAATGCTAGTCTGTAGGAGGGATTTCTCACCCACAACACTTTGCAACCTTCTTGGGTGGCTCATTATCTTCAACTGTATGAACATGCTGTATTTTACCTCCTTTCGTTTCCCTTGGTATCTAAATGAGGGAACAATTCATAGAAATGTGTCCCATTTTCTGACAACAAAAACATTTGATATTTGGGTTATTTCTTTGGCCCTTTTGAAAATTCTTGGGTTAGGAGGGTCCTTTCTTGCTCTTTCCCTTCCTGGTGTGTTCGGTGGCCCATGTATGTGTGGTGAAGCATGTACTCCCGGGGAGGGCATGCCGGGACTTGAATGTGTTGAGTTTAATCCACCCTAAATATGGGAAGAATTATTGTGCATTATGATATTAGTTATGTATGACATTCTAAAAGAAATTTGAGGTATGTGTGTTCCATTATAATGGTTACCATAATGGTTGGTACCATATGGGGATGGGTTCCCATATGGGTTGTTGATATGGTCCATGGACCCTATCAACCCATCCATAGAGTCTCTCACTCAAATGGGTGAGGGCAAGGGGCATATGAGATTGTAGATTTTAACCTTGTACAATATTTACTGCAAACATATTTTCATTAAAAGAACATAAAAGATGTAATGAAAAATAAAAACATTACATAGATATTTTTCCCATGAAAACCTAAATCGAGAAAACCAACATATTCTATATTCATTCAGAGTGATACATTGTTTACAATACAATATACATATATTATCCAACGGCATCCAAAACCCTAACTCAATGACCTGGATTAGTCAACAATCCTAATTCCTTAACCAAAAATAGAAAACAATTGGCAAAAACCATGTGTCGAAAAATCGCCAAACAATGAACATGAAAATTGAGGCAACATGATGAAAAACGAGGAAAAAATGTGACATGTTTCCCAAGGAAAAGAATATAACACATACCCAACATAGATGACTGTATGCAAGTACCTAGAGTGAACATAAATCAAGTCAAAGTGTTGGGATTTGAGAATGGCCTCATATTTTATTCAAGGCATGGTGGTGTCCATGTCTTTAGTAATAGTAGGTAAAAGAGACTTCAATAAACAATATGGGAGGATTTTATCATTGATTTTAATTTTACATGGTCGATTTCATTGACACCACTTGTGGATATGAATTGTGATATGCGTGGAAGTGGTTTTTGTAAAGTTTGTAAGAATTTCCAAGTTGGTGTCATGATGAATCAATAATTGGAAAAAACCCATTAATTATTTGCTAAAGATGCAAAATTAGCATGTGATCCTATCACTTCATTAAGATACCATTTGGCTTGATTACAGTTCCTTGGAATAGTTCGATCCAGATAGAATCATATATGATACTATTGGATGAGCACCACAAATGGAAAGTCATGATATGGTTGGAAGGTTATTCTCCCTATTTTCCCTCAAATTTTGGGATATCTAATGAAATTTTGGTTGGCATGGGTGGCCAAACCGATTCATATAAAATGGGTTCATTGGTTATCTTTGTTAAATCTGGGAGATTAATACTATCCATATATGGAATTTTGGTGGTAATTTGCAGGAGTGGTGGTGGTGGTGGGGGAAATGAAGGTGGTGGTGGAACACCTATCATTAAGCCAGATTGATGGGAGCCTAATCTTGATGAGGATGAGCTTCCAATAAGGGATATGGGGGGGATAAGCACAACAAGGATGATTTGAGAAGAGATAAACCTATTAATTACACACCCAAGGGTGAGTGTGGTGGGGATGGTCTAGTTGATGAAAAAGAAGGACATGAAATGCCTCCCAATTGTTGGTTGTGGAGCTTGATTATCTTCTTGTTTCATAGGTATTTGTTTTCAGCTGTGTTTATACCCCATGAATACTATACACC
>JASDQU010012244.1:328043-342724 GCA_032191745.1 Picea mariana
CCCCCCTAAAACCACTTACAACCTCAGGGGGGTCTGGAATACCACCCTTCCTAAACAAAAATCGCTTTCACAGCATTTTGATCAGTCTTCTTCCGAAGCCAATTCCGGGAAAATGAAAATGATTTTTTAAAAAATGGAGGGTTTTTCTCCGTAATGGGATAAGAACAAAAACCTCTCTTAGTTTTTTTATAGGTGCCATGAGCAGGGAAAATCGAAGCTGTCTTTCAGCCTCATGTTCTGGATGTTTGGTTTTCCTGTTATAGTCCCGATATTACGGGAGATGTTACGGCGAGATGGAAGCAAATTTGGCGAATCCAAAGGAGGTTTTTGGCCAGCACATTCCCATATACAATAACCTACTTCATTTTTTTCCTAGGTGTCAGCATTGAAGAGAAACATATGTCTGTTCGGACCCCTATTTTGCAGAAATTAGGCCCGTCTTTCATGGCGGACAGTTCCAGATTTTTGGGGATTTCTTGCTATTTTTGGCTGAGGTGGTTGAATTCGACCTCGGGAACCTGAGGAGAGTCTTGTTTATCTATTGTATGGAATAAAATGTGTAGGGGTTGATGAGAAGGGACCATGATTTAGTTTTTGTAAACAGCTCATAGAGCCTCCTATATTTTTCATCAATTCAATAATACAGTCGCAGTAGTTACATGATTCTTGTGTCAAATTCATTGGTGAAGTTTTTTCTCATTGTGATTTTGTTTTCCTTTGTTATCATATATGTTTGTCTTCTCCATTGTTTCAAAGAGATTTAAGATCAGGATTTGTGTAAAAGCACCTTGTTCCCAGTTTAAAGCAATGCCAATGTTTTCCACTAAAAGTTAAACGCAAAATTCTTGACCTCTTAACATTTTCCCCCCTCTGCCATACCCCAAGCTTACGAAGAATCCAATTATTTGCCTACCTTGCCCTGTAAGGCTATCTGTAGGATTTGTTTTTGATTAAATCTCATATTTTGACTCCATTTCCCATGGTTCTTCTTCTTTGCACCTAATCAACTCAGAAACATATCCTATTATCCATAGCTAGCCTAATATCCTATTCAAACAAATCTATATCAAATAGAGAGATCCCTCTCTGAGTCTTGGAGGGCTAGATCCAAGACTCGAAGTGATTTTGATGTTGCCTCTATGACTACCTCCACAACCTTGGGCAAATTACAGAGTGATAACACCTTCCACATGACGGGAGATAAGGATATTTTCAGTGACTTGAAGGAGAAAGATCTCCAAATGCATATAGAGATGGGCGATGATGGATGATACAGTATGACTGGAATTGGTACAATTACCATTCAGAGGGATTCAGGTAAACCATTTTAATTGAAAGATGTTATGCATGTTCTAGGTCTGAAAAAAAACTTGGTCTCAGTCGCAATGTTGGAGGACAGAGGCTATGACGATGTTTTTAGTGATGGAAAAGCTTTCCCGCGACATAAAACAATGGGTCAAGTCAAGAAGATAGGGATTCGAGTTAAGAATATCTACAAGATGGAAGTATATGGTTGTGCTTCCATGATGGGAAAGGCATAAAAAGTTGTGAGCTAGGATGAGGGTGAATTATGGCACAGGCGATTGGGCCATCTTCATCATGGAGCCTTGAAAATCATGCAACAAATATCTACTAGACTTCCAATGGGAACACTTGCTTAGTTAGATCAGTGCAAGGGTTGCACCATGGGGAAGTATGTAAAGTCCACCTTTCATGAAAAGGAGAACTATGCTTCGGTGATCCTGGAGAGAATTCACAAAGACGTGTGTGGACCATTCTCGGTTGCTTCAACAACAAAACATAAGTATTATGTTATTTTTGTTGATGAATTTTATCGTAAATGATGGATCTTCTTCATGCAGAAGAAGGATCAAACATTCTCAAAGTTATGTGAGTTTAAGGAATTGGTGGAGAAAGAGTCAGGGAAGCAAGTGAAGGCTCTCAGGAGCGATAATGGTGGATAATACATCTCTAACGAATTCAAAGACTTCTACAAAAAAGAAGAAATTCGAAGAGAACTCATAGCGCCTCATAACCCACACCAAAATGGGGTTGTGGAGAGGAAGAATAGAATGATCGTGGGTGCAGCACGAGCGATGTTGCATGATCAGGGCCTACCAATGAATTTGTGGGTGGAAGCATGCAACACTATGGTTTATGTGCAAAACCATTGTCCTCATAGAGTACTTGGCATGAGTACACCCGAAGAAGCTTTCACTGTTAAGAAACCTGATGTTTCTCATTTTAATATTTTTGGCTCATCTGTTTATGTGCATGTGACCAAGAATGCCAGGAAGAAGCTGGAGCCGACTGCTGAAGTTGGGATATTTGTGGGGTACACAGAAACACCCCATAATTATCATGTGTATTTTCCTAACAGTAAGATGACTGTTATGCGATGGGATATAAAATTCGATGAGGGAAAAGCCATGCGGTTGTCGCTTGAGAGGGAGCTAGACTTGCATGCAGAGAAGGAACTGTTGATTCCCAAATATGAGTCTCAAGATGTGGATCAACCACATGAAGAGGTTCATGGAGTGGAGGAAGCCAATCATGCAGATCCATCCATCAGAAATGGCAGAAAGTGTACCACGGAAGCTGATAGATTGAGACTAGATGATACACAGAATATAGGAGCCCCTACTTCACAATGTAGACAAGATAGTCTCCTGATCAATTTACTGGATACATGGCTCTCATGAGAAAAAGTATTGTGATTAAACCATATTCATTTCAGGAAGCAATGCAGGATCCCACTTGGGTTGATGAAATGGTGGAGGATTATGATTCCATTGTCAAAAACAGTGCATGGGAAATTGTCCCAAGACTGGTCGACAAATCAGTGGTAGGTTCGAGATGGATCTACAAGGTATTCTTCCATAAGATCCATCTTTGCACTCTCAACGCAGATGGGCTAGTTCATGCATCAGATGGATGTAAAAACTGCATTTCTCAATGGGATCATTGAGGAGGAGGTGTACATAGAGAAGCCTGAAGGATTTGAGATCTTCAGTAGCGAGTCGCATGTGTGCCGACTCAAAAGAGCACTGTATGGGCTGAAGCAAGCACCCTGTGCTTGGTACAGTCAGATAGACAACTATTTCACCAGACTGGGCTTCACCAAAAGTGAACCAGGTGCAAACCTATACCAAATTGTGGTGGAGGGTAAGATTTTAAGTATTGTTCTTTATGTTGATGATTTAATACTGACTGGTGATGAGCAAGTGATACACTCATGCAAGGAGGACCTTGCAAAGGAGTTTAATATGAAGGATATGGGCCTCCTTCATTATTTCCTTGGATTGGAAATATGGCAGCGAGATGGTGAACCTTTTGTGTCTCAAGGAAAGTATGCAAGGGAGATACTGGGTAAGTTGCACATGGAGGGCTACAAACCCATGGATACTCCTCTTCCAGGAAACTGGAAGAAAGAGGATGCTACTTCTGGAGAGGTAGTGGATGCTACTGTCTATCGACATTTAGTGGGTTCGCTAATGTATCTAGTGAACACAAGACCAAACATTTGCTATGTGGTTAACCAATTGATTCAAGCGATGGTTAAGCCTACCAAGCTCTTTTGGAAGGCGGGTAAGCATGTCCTGAGATACTTGAGGGGCACATCTGAGTATGGCTTATGGTACATAATGATATATGAGGTGAAGTTGCATGGCTTCACAGATGCAGATTGGGAGGGAAGCCCAATGGGCAGAAAGAGCACATCAGGGGGGATCTTTAGTATCAAATCTACAACTGTTTCTTGGTATAGTAGGAAATAAAGATCCATGGAACTCAGTTCAACAGAAGTGAAATACATGGCAGCAAGTCTAGCTGCATGTGAGGCTATCTGGATGATAAAGATCTTGGTTGGTTTGTTTGCTTCTCATTTAGATCCGACAATGATTCATTGTGATAATTAGAGTTGCATTAAACTCTCGATTAATCCTATGTTTCATGATAGATCTAAGCATATAGATATCCGGTATCATCATATCAGAGATTGTGTGCAGTGAAAGATCATGTTGCTTCAGTACATTCCTATGGAAGATCAAGATGCAGACATTTTGACGAAGGCACTCACCAGGAGAAAATTTGAATACCATAGAGATAGGATCGAGGTGAAGGATAATCCCTTTCTTGTTGAGAGGGAGTGTTGAGATTCAACAAGAAGATCCTAGTGAAAATTATGCACCTACATTAGGATGGAGCCTCATGCTATTTTTAGGTGGAAGTCTATTTATAAATGATGTTATATTTATAGATGATGTTATATTTATAGATGTGTGTCGATTGTTATTATCCCTTAATAATATTTGGACAATAAATATTAGTCTATTCTCAATGAGCACTTGGAAATATTTAACTGAAGTGGCAAATCATTTAGCTATAGGAAATTTGAGTTCAAAGGTTGACTAGTGGGACATGCAAGTCAAATTAGTTGTAACTGAGTGATTCAGAGTTGTAATAGAGTTGGATGTGTAGTTATGTGAGTTGTGAAGTAGTTTAACTCAGTTAAGTGAGTTAAGCTTAGTTGTACTAGTTGTAATTGAACTTACACTAGTTTGAGATCAATGAATTAATTATTAATTAATTCACAATCAATGATCTTACATGCAACTGAAGATTTACCACTGTTAACTACACGCATGTCAGATCCAGTGGAGACCCAGTTGAGATAACAGGTGAAAGGGACAAGTTGACTATCAATTGTGACTTTAGTGGGTGCACTCATGCAACCACACACACATTGGATGTGCCAATGAGGAATGCGTAGGAAAGACAAGATAAATTCATTCATTGTAGGGATTTCCATTAGCAGGGATTGCACAGAGGAGGCAGGTTGTCTGGGAGCAGTAAATTGACACATGAATTTGTCAATTTTTGTATGACAGTGTGAGACAATTGTATATTGTACTAAGAGCTCTTGGATTAGAGTTTTGTATGAGATTATTTCATGATCCATGAAATATACATAATATATGATAATGGGTTTTTTAGCTTTATGCTTTCCTGGTAAAACATCTGTGTTATGTGTGATTGATCTTTCTTCTTGATATTGCAATTAGCGATCGTGTTTTAAATTCTGCAAGAATATTAGTAGAAGCAATTCTATATTTAAAAGTGGCATATAATTGTTAGATCAGGATAATCCAGGCAATACAATCTGTATTAAAATTTCTACATTAGCTTATTGCTCGAACATTGCTGTTGGGGTTATGCTCTGATTCCTTAGCGGGGAGAAACCGCTCAACCTACTCATGTTTTAAGGAATTCGATTATAGGTATGCTATTTTTTTTTCCCTTCATGAGTCTACTCTGGTATGAAATGGATGTTGGCTCAGGTGTATTGGTTTGTGCCTTCCTTAAGTTTGGCAACTGTGTAAAATGGTGATTGTGAATGAAACGTTGATGATTCTTTTTGAAATGATGTTGAAGTCATAGCATTACTGGTTATCCTGGGCGTTAGTAGTCATAATATTTCTCTGTTATCCCTGCTGGTTTTATTATAGTATCCTTGTTGGTATTGGTGGGCTATCTTCATGCTTTCGCATCGCTGTATCCGGTCTGCGGGCTTTTATGGGGTTTAATGACTGAAGCGTTCGTGACACAACACATTGTACATTTGGGCATTCAGTTGATTTCACCACTAGAGGTCACATTTTGGGTTTTCCTGCTCTTACTCGGCCCTTTCTTCACCTCTGTGTGGTAGTTGTTGGATTTAGGGGCACGGGGGTTATACCCTGCATGTGTTAAATAACATTTCCACGCCAAGTTAAAAGCCTCACCTCCTATTATGGCCCCTGTCATAGAATTGTTTCCTATCCACAAACGAATCTTAGCTCTCTCTGTGTGTACACCTTTGGCCTTGAAGTTTCCACCATCATGAGGAGTTGGCTCCGCTCCCCCTGTGATGGCTACCGGGCAAACCCTTAACCCTCCAGTCTCGATTTTCATAGAGAAGACTGTCGGGCCTGCTGATTAAGGTTGGTTGTCATTGATGTCAACACTTGAAGAAAGACCCGTAGAACAAAGGTTTGGGTAATGGACCCAATATTGTTTGATGTAAATATGACTCATTATTGATTTTTCATGGTTGATAAGAAGTAAATATGGATGAAATCCAAAGTGGTCCCCTTATGGTGAAAGTCCTCACGAGAAGATGCTTTCTGGAGTAAGAGAACCCATGCTTAATTGTGGAATAATGAGATGAAGGAAAGTGAATTTGTCAGGGAAAATATCCTATATGGATAGCGCTTGTCATGTCATTTCCGGTGGTATGTGGAACGTCACATAATTCCTCACGGTTAGAGAGTTATGGCCATGAGAAGTTGGAGATCCCAGGTTTGGGTAATGGACCCAAGTTTGTTTGATGGGTAATGGTATGAGTTATGATATATTTTCAGATAATAATATTCTATATGGATAGTACATGTCATTCCATTTCTGGTGGTATGTAGAAGGTCACATAACTCCTCAGGGTTTGAGAGTTATGGCCTTACGAAGTTGGAGGACCCTCATATGTCATCTAGAAGCCCCAAAAGGTCAAAGTAATCAAAGTGGTTTAAGAGATTTTAAAAAATAAATAATAAAGTGAAGTGATGAGTGTATTATAATTCAAAGTGAATACAAAACAAATAATTTCAATAATGAATTTAATGGAGAAATTAGAAGTGAACCCAACCCTAAAATAAGGAAACTGGGCCAAGTGACCTAGAAGATGTTTTTAAGGAAGCTACTTGGAGAGTATAAATAAGAGGCAAGGCTCTCTCATTTGAATCACACTTGAGCATATTGAATATCTATAGGTGTCTGAGGTAACCAAATGATATATAAGCCGAAATTATGAGGAAAGTGAAGGAAAGAAGGCCGAAATGCAAGGAAGGATAAATTCTTTTGATGGTGCTTTCTAAGGTATGCTATTTACAGGTCATCTCACCATTTTCGCTATAAATTTTTTTCTATAATGATTCAGATCCTGAAATTTACACTCCATGGAAAATAGGGTTTGTGGCCAGTCCCGAAACTAGTCAAAATTAGGTGTTTCGGGTAAACATGTCATAACTTATTCATAACAGATCCAAATTTAGTGAGAAAAAATGTGTTGGTTAGGGTAAAGTATGTAGTATTTTGTGTAATAGTTTCATATAAATTCATCAAATATTTTGTGCGGGGAATGCTCTACAAGGTCGCTCTCTAGAATAAGCCGGAATTCAACAAGGTATGCCATTTTTGCTATAACTCCTTTTCTGAGAGGTTCCAAGTAGTGACACTTGGAGGAGTTGCATAAAAAACATTGAAGAACATTGTTTATCAATTTCATATCTTTATACATTACATGTTCAAAGTTATGATTACTTCAAGTTAGGGTTGTTGACTAATCCAAAACTAAGCATGTGAGACTAAAGAAAAGTTTGATGAAAATGCTAGTCTCTTGTTTTTAAAGTTAAGGAAGGTTTGCAGGAATTTGATCATATACACTAGGTATATTTTAGAGCTACAAATTAGATTTGGATGATGAAATTGATGAGGGATTTCGGTTGTGGTACATGTTGAGTACATGGTTGAGACAAGTAGTTGATGAGTTGGCGCACATACATGAGGTGTATAGTTGATGACGTTGGTACATATTGATGAGTTAGGGTTGATGAGTAGTTGACACATGATTGGTACATACTTTGTACATGGTTGGAGTCACTTGTTTATGGTACATGTTGATTACAGGTTGGTGCATGGTTGATGCACTTGTTTATGGTACAGGTTGATTACAGGTTGAGGTACATGTTGATGCATGGTTCAGATTTATTGGTACAGGTTTACAATGGTATATCTCACAGTGATAGTGTGACAGTGGTTCCATCATTCTACTTCTACTTCGGGGTGGCAGGACGAGGCAAGGACAGGTGGTTGTAGCCACCTTCCGGTTGTAGCCTCCTTCTGGTTGTAGCCATATAATTGGGGAGTTGGAGCTTCCATCAGGTTGTAGCCTGATAAACTAGGGGGTTGGAGCCTCCTTCGAGTTGCAACTGAAAACAAAGGAAGTTGGTGCTTCCAATGAATGTAATTATTCAATACATATAAGAAAAATCATTTCGTGGTTTTCTCCCGATTTGGGTTTCCACGTAAAACATTGGTGTACTATGTATGTGTTTGATTGTTTATTTCTTACTGCTCATTATTGGATAATAATTCTACATTGATATAACATTTGAAGAAAAAAGATTATAATTATGCTATTACTGATTCACCCCCCCTCTCAGTAATCCAATAGGGCCTGTCAAGTTTGTTATGGATTATTGTGGATTTGATGTATGGTCAATTAATTTGAATGCAGACTCACCTAGTTGGTCATACGATAGTCATGTTGGTTGGCATTTAGTTACTACCTTTGTGATAATAATGACAAATCTTGTATTGTTATTGGCACAACTCAAATTACACAATCACTGGTTTTTGCACTAAGGATTGTTTGGATGTTTAACTGGCATTGGTTACAAATGCGTGATGTTGTTCACGTCTGTCATGTTATGTGTATGGGTTTTTTCACAATGAAATAATGGTCATGGTAATTGTTTTTTTTCCATTGGGGCCGAATGATTATGGAACCGGAAAACTGCATACCCAATGTATCCTTATGATTGTTCGATTGTATAAGCCTAGGTTGCACAACATAGTTGGTTACGATTGGATTAAATGGAATTAATGTTGTGTTATTAATGAGTCAACATGATGGATTGAGTTATTACTGGGACTATGCATTTGATTTTGTTATATTGCATCGTAATGTTTTGGTGACTGCACACTGTGCATAATATGGATAGTTTTTGCTCTCATAGGGTTTTAAGCGTGTTTATTTGTTGCAATCGACCATTTGTTAAGAAGGGAATGTTGTCGAGACCTCGTCATTTTGGAGGGATGGCCCAATTTTAAGTCACATTGAATTATTTTTTCTATTTTATAGTGGCAGAATTACATTGGCTAGGCGAATGACCCTATGTGTATCTTGTGTCTAAATGGTGGTTGTTGGTTATATATTTAGATGTCAATTTGGGCATGGAAATTTGGTATTGATTATTTTGGTTACTACCTATATATGTTTAACGACTATCATTGCATTTAAATGACAGTCTCAATTGCAGTGATCATGTGACTTCATTGTGAATTCTAGAAACATGAAATTGAGTATATTGGTTGATTATAGTAAGATATGGGTAGTGGTTGATTTTGATGGTTAAAAGAATGGAAAGGCTACTGTTTGAAAATTTTTATAAGATGCGAAGAAGGGAACAAAATTCTCTTTACAGATTGTGTGGAATGCATACTATCTTATGATGGCACTGTGTTGTATATTTGATTATGAACAATAAACTAGTTAAATGCACAAAAAATGTTATTTGTCAAGATGATTGATAGTTGATGCATCTCTTTTCATAGAGTGTTTTATGGATCACTTAATTAATTTCATGAAGAGTAATCATTTTTCTTCCCTTTCATTATTTCATTTTTCACTAATTACAAACCCCTTCACCTCCCATATTCATTTTTTCACTCCCCGTTCTGAGATTAATAACAATCAATTTTTTTTTAGTGTTAAAGCAGTGGAAAGTGGCAATGTCTTGCGTGGATTACAGTGATGTTTTATTGGGTCTATTACAGTTGATTGTTGTTGTCATGAGCACTAACCATGTTCTTTTCCCTTCATGGAATCATGTTTTCACTCAACACAAAACCCCTTGCATATCCCAGAACCCTTTTCACCCCTGCTCATTGATAAGCGATAAAACAATTTGTATGTATTGGATTGCATGAGTCTAATATATTTCTGATCCAAAATCCATTTCATATTTTAAAAGAGTTTTCATGTATGGTTAATTAAAAGATCATCCCTAATAAATCACGCATGCAGGGATGAGCTATTCAAATAAAAGGCTAAAAACAAAGGCCTATTAGGCTTCTGTCAAAGAGAAGGACTAAGAAGTGGTAACATAAGCAAAGGGAAATGTGGCTTTTGAGTTTTATTTGATCTATTATTGTTTTATGACAATTGAGTTTAGGGATCTTTGAACAACATGCCTTATTTTGGATATATGAGTATTATTTTTGAAATAACTTCAAATTTCATGAGTTTAAATTACCAAAAGTGAATATGTTGATGGGAGACACAAGGAGGTGTGTTTTTGTTAACGAATGGTTATGTTATGATTGTTATGAACTAAAGGGAGTTACAAGGGGTCCCACCTACTAGTTATTATTATTTATGACCCTTATTATAATTATTACTCTTCCCCCTAACTAAAGTTAGTTGAGTCTTTAGTTAACTTAACTAATGGATTGGTTCAACTTCTTCAACCAAATTTGATTTGTTAAAAGCAAAAGGAAAGGGAGGAACAAGAGGAGGATAGAAGAAGAAGAAGCATGCTAATGTTTGATCTTTGAGTTTATTTTGAGATAGTTCAGTTTTCATTCATTCATATATTCATCACAAGCCTAATTCTCTTTTATGATAGTAGGGTGTTATTGTAGACAACAATATTCATGGCTGAAACAAATCATTCAGACACTTTTTTTTCAGAGGTGTTGATCTATCTTTGATAGTCTGTGTAGAATTGTCTGTATGTGAATTATTTTTCATGACTGATAAAGGCTATTGTGCAGAGTCGAGTGGGAAACAAGTTGTGGCAAGTTGATCTAGCTTTTAGAGTTCAGTTTTGGTTTTCTGTCAGAGGTCCTTTTGTATGTTCCATCGGGGATGTCTAAGTTTGACTTTGGTCCAAGATTTCTGTATGAGATTTTGTAAAGAAAATGACTCTTTGGTGAATTGGAATGAAATAAAGGATTGATTTATGTCTCATCTATCTTGATTATCATCTTGGTGTCTTTATTCTGTTCTTACATTTATTTCAACAACTATTATCTTCAGAAAATTACATAAAAAGTGAATTTCCAACAAGATTTTTTGATAAAAGACTAGCCTAAGCACTCGTAATTAATACTTGTGAGTTAGGATGTTATTTTTGTTGGCTATAAACATAGGGTGGTATTCCCGTCTACTTTGATTTAGCCAAGTAAAGTATGAAAATTATTGAGTAAGATCATTTCATATCTTTTCCTCAACATTTATTTGGCGACCATACTGGGGAGATCTTCGATATCTCTCCGGTTAATTTTTATACTCGATTTTCATCGATACATCTTTCTTTTTCTGATATTGATTCTTTGATTGTTTTTCTATTAATGATTCTTTCTGTTGCGAGGCAACCCAATATTGAGCCCAGTCCCCAAGACTAGACCATCATTGCTTTGAACTTGTTTCATACTATTTTAGACACTCCCAGGACCCATGCTGAGCCTAACGTTCTTGAGCAGCAATTGAACAAGATATTAGTGTTCAAGAACAATTGGAAGATAAACATAGGCAGCCTAGAAATCAATAGTAACCTTTTTTTTCTTCAGTTTTGGCCTTCCTTTCATTTCCTTAGATTCACGTGCTTCTAGAAGAAGGAGAGGCTTGTCACTTGAAATCAATCATATTGCTAAAATAGGAAGAAGAAACGTAGTGTTATCTGTCCAACAAAGTGATCTAAGGAGGACTTTATCTGATTCATCCAACTCATCTTTATTTCCCTCACCTATCACCCACAGGATGGCATCTAGTGGAGGCTTTGGAAGTGCTCCATCTTCTCAATATTCATCATCATCAGTGATCGGTAGCTTATATAGCCACCATATCCCTATCCAATCTACCACAAATCCCACCAAAGTCATCAAAAAGTATGGAATTTTTCAATTCGAAGAAGATGCCACAACCACATTGTGGCATGCATCCTCTCCTCTTAACCTAACACCTGCTACTCACTCACTTCCAAAGTTTAGGAAGCACCTGCCTAAGTTTTCGGGGAATAACATTGTCAGTACCAATGAACACCTAGTGGCATTTTCTAATGCTTGTCATAACATAGGGGCCAACGACAATTACACCTACATGCACTTGTTCGTCAATTCCTTGAAGGAAAGGCTGCAAATGACTTCTTTGACTTTCCTCCTAAGATCCTGTCTACTTGGGAGGAGTTAATATATTGGTTCTGTTCCACTTATGGGCAATCTAAAAGCCCTACTGAGAAATTAAGGGAATACAATAACGACACTTATAAAGATGGTGAGACCATCAAGTATTTCAACTTGCATTTCACCAAGTTGTACAATCAAATCCCCTAACTTATCCTCCCTCAGAACCAAGTCGCTTTCATGCATTATTATAATGTATTTCCTTCTCCCTACCATCATAAGCTTTAGGAAAAATCCATTGATAATCTCAGTTCTGCTCTGGATACTTTCTCAGAGTATGAAGAACAACTTGAAAGAACTAGTCTTCCCCAAGGATAATCAGTCAGACAGGCATACATGTTTTCTCTCTTACAACTAGTACAAGATATGAAAAATTGTATGATAGCATTCAAGTAGAAGGGTACTATCTCCCCTCTCACCCATAGAGCTTCATCCTCTTCTACACCCCCTTTTAGAAATCCTGTTGAAAACAATATTCATCCTAAGGCTACCCTGCCTCGGTGTTGGTGTAACTTTTGTGAGGAACTCCACGAAGAAACCACATGTGAGGTAAAGAAGAGTGCCAGAGATAATATCTTTGGTAAAATACCAGAAGCTACTATCACTGTCCTAGATTTCGCAGATCCAGAAGATGTCACAGGGTAAAATCATGAAGGTGGGTTACACTTTTGCTTGTTTTATGACAAAAAAAACTGTATTTTCACAATTTCTTCAACTTCCGGCATACAAAAGTATTTTTTTTATTTCGAATTTCACTTTACAGTAAAAACAAAACTTGTGAAGAATTTTGTTATCTTTCCAATGACTATTTTTCAATTTTTTTTTATCACGATTTGATATGTCAATTTTACAATTGTTTAACAGTATGTTCCTTAAACATGAAAGGAATGATAATGAGTAACTTTTTTCTACAACAATATATCTATAATTAAACTTATGTTTTTAAGAAACGAAATATACTGCAACAATCTACAGAGACTCTATTTTATTATGACTATAATTTTGAATCTAACGAATGAATATTATAATTTCTAGAAATTTTTGAAGTTGACCAAGCTGAAAATGTTGCAAATTTTAAACACATGTTTTTCTACACCTTATATCGATCTTAATTTTTACTTAAAACTAAAATCTAAATATACCCTTTTGAAAAGAACAGTTTAAGGATTATGAATATATTTTTTTCTAAATTTTCCTCTGTATATTTTTAGAGATGCCGATATTTCATTTCACCGAATCATAATGTCTGTTGAAAATATTATGGAGTGATTTTTTAAAAATATTAAATAAAATTAGATAAAAATAAACAAACTGAAAACAAATTATAGGAATTGAAAGTAGATTCAATTTTGGAAATGTTGGTGTCATTTTAGAAACCAAATTTTGAGTATTTGCAGGAGTCCGCAACCTCCGAAGTTCGTGTAAGGTTGGGGGAATTCTCTGGTTTCTGAATATAGTCCCAATTTTTAGTTTTTGACCGAAATAATATTTCAGCCGAAAGGTTTATTTTTAATGGAATCCGTTAAAAATAAACCTTTCGGCTGAAAAGTCTTTCGGCCGAAATATTCTTACCGCAGGAAAAACAATCATCCAAAACAATCTTGTACACAACTATCGAGGGCACTGTCAGGTCACCGTTCGATTTGACGTGAAAACTTTCGGCCGAACAATGTTTCGGCCGAAAAATCCTTTATTTCGGCTGAAAGAAAAAAGAATTCGGCCGAAAAAATGCCACGAGAAATTTTGGAGACCCGATTCTCACAAAAGTGTTACCCAGCTTCATGATTTTACCCCACAGTCATCAATACTAGAAACAAATCTCATGTGCCGAAGGGAAAATTTTATTCTCCTCGCATTTATTCTACCCCGAGCTCATCCTTGCTCACTGTAATTGCCCAGGTTCCTAAGGTTCCCGAGAGTCAAGGAATCATTCCCCTTCTCCCCTCTTCCAAATATAATATCTTGAATCAGTTGGCCAACATAAAAGAAGATGAAACCCTTCTAGACATGGTTGCCATCCCTGAACAACATATGCATCTGAAACAATTCATGGAAGGAAAAACTACCGTTTTATCCAACCTTTCCGAAGAGGTAAGAGAAGAGGATTCTTCTATAAATAAAATCAGTGTACATAACTTTAGATACCTTGTAAAAAATGCCCCTTTTTATATTTCTGTAAAAATCATGGATAAAATTGCCCATTGTTGCCTCATTGATGGTAGTTCGGGCCCACGCATGACGTGGAAGATTATTATGGAAGATATAGGCTTGTCTTGTATAGGTGAAAACACCATAAGCATGCTCTCTTATAATAGTCGACAACAAAACACCATAGGTGAAATTAAAGATGTGACCTTAGTTTTGTGTGCTCATCCTGAAATAAGGACGACCCTCAATATTTAGGTAATCGATATGCCAGTAAGAAATTACTTAATCATCTTAGGAATATATTGGCAAGCCTCAATGGGTGGATACCTCTCACTCGATGGAACACATCTATCTGTTCCTCGGAATGAAAAAAATATTATAGTTTTTAGAGAAGGAAGGATATCACCCTACATAGAGAGTGTCCCACAACCCAACACAAATTATATCGAAGAGGACTTAGGAGTGTATTCCAT